>OZ002735.1:38741462-38959660 GCA_963924305.1 Polygonum maritimum
CATACACTAGTGATCTATATACACTAGTGATCTATATACACTGTGTATATATATGTCCTAACTCTGTATAAAACATCTTTATGAATGTATATTCTATTTGTATATTGTAAACATGTATAAATTTTCTTCGTATACGCTGTATTTATGTCTATATACATGTAATGTTATCTTATATACAATCGGTATTCCTTAATATAACTCGATGAGCGAGCTTGTACTATCGGGGCGGATGCGTTGATCAGCGGGAAGGCAAGGTGCGAGCGGATCGAAAGCCGGTGGGCGACGCAAGCCTTGGCGGGGAAGGACTGAATGTTAGGACGTAGGGACTGACGGGACCAGCATAGGGGAATCCGCAATCCTGGGCGTAGGGAACGACGGGACCGGCGATGGGAACCGACGGGCGTTGAGAAGAGATAACAAGAAGCCGGATTTGGAGGGGGGATCCGTGCTGGACGGGGACGGAGGCGACGGGTGGTCGCCGGGCGGTCGCCGGGCACCTCATCGGAGAAGCAAAATTTGAACGTGAACATGAATTGCTAAATTTGTAACTGCCATGATTTTAATTTTGATTTGATTTTTCTTTGTAGAATAAAATCTTTTCCTTCCCTATAATTAAGGTGGGCATGATTTGCTCAATTATGGTCATTTTTAACTTTCAATCTCAACCCTCTATTTCATTAACATCCAATGGCCTATAATTGTTCACTTGTTCACCAATATTTAGGTGTCCACCATTGATCTTTATTCTATATATATATATATATATGTATAGAGGTAGGTTCTATAGTGAACAACCTTCTATAGAGAACAAGTGAACAAATCTCATCCGTAGGATGAGATTTGTAATGGATGGCTGGATGAGTGTCTCTTATATCCATTAATAAGAAAATAGGAAAAAAAAATTATGAGAGATTTTCTCCCATGATTCTTGTAACTACCATTTAGAAATTATCCATATTAAAAAAATACGCATTTCACGATTTTCCAAACACGCATATCACAACCGGCGTCCACCATTGCAGATTCGAAGCACCTCCGGCGTCCACCATTGCAGATTCGAAGCACCTCCAACGTCCTCCAATGTATATTCGGCGACGGCGTCCTCCATTGCAGATTACGCAAATTCGGCGTCAAGCACTGTAGATTTGGCGTCCTTCATTGAGAATAAACGTCGTTCACAACGCAGAACCGAACGCGAGTCCTCATAAAAAAGTTGCCGTCCTCCATTGCGCAGAACCGAACTTGTGGTGGTTCGCCGGCCTCCATTGCGTAGGTTTTGTGTTTTTCAATTGCTATAATTTTTAGCTTTCACCTTCATATTTGATCGTTAAAACATGTTTCTTTTGTATAGGAGTAACGCCGGCCACCTATTAGCCGCCGGAATACATACTAACCACCACGTTGGAACCACCACATCGTATAAATATGGCATCAGGTAATTTGTGTATATAATTTTTTCATCGTGTATATGATTATTTTGAATTAGTATATGTCGTTATCTCATGTGTAAATTGTTTATTTGGCCTATTCCTAAAGATCAAGATGTACATATGTATAATAATAATGTATATTACAGTCTGATGTATGTATAGACGTTTTGTGGTTATATTGTTTATGTAAATTATTCCTAGGGATCAATATGTATATACATACAGGATAAATGTATATGGCCACTTGAAGAATGTATATACCAAACTATTGGTCGCTGGATTGTGTGTGTGGGTTGTTTATACATGTAAAAGATGTATATATATGTACATAAATCATGTATATGACGACCTTAATAGTGTATATATGAATTTGGTTGTGGCTTGATAGGTGTAACCACTTCGTCGGCCACCACCATTGCGCCGGCCCCATCGAACCACCATTGCGCCAGCCGTCGGAACCACCAATTCGCCGGAAGGCCCCGTCGGAACCACCACGTCGCCAAAGCCACCACGTTGTCAATCATTGTATATATGTACAGTAATCGTGTATATGACAACCTGAGGAATGTATATACGAAATTTGTTATGGCTGGATTATTTATGTGACCTATTTCTACAGATCAAGATGTATATATGTACAGTACTATTGTATATGATAACCTAAAGAATGTATATACGAAATTTCTTGTGTCTGGATTGTTTATGTGAATTGTTCCTAGAGAATAAGATGTATATATGCATAGTATATAATATATGACAACCCGAGGAACGTATATATGAAATGTATAGTATATAGTCAACCAAAAAAAATGTATAGTATATAGTGGAAAGAGAACGGTTTTGATTTTGGAAAGAAAATCAAAATGGGGAACAGTTTTGCAACTGAGAAGATTTTGTTTTTAATTTGTTTTTTTTTTCAAAATAAAATCTTCCCCTTCCTTTTTAAAACAAATCTTCCCCGGCCCTTCCTTTTTTATTTTGTTTTTAATTTTTCTCAAAAATTCGAAAATTAAACAATAACAGCTATAATCAAGGATTGAGTTTAATTTTGAATTTGGGTCAAATTTGAACATTAAATCTGAGCCTTCCATTGGCATATCATCCAAAGGCCCATAATTGTTCACCCGTTTTCTCATATTTAGTTGTTCACTATTGAACTTCTATCTATCTATCTATATATATATCGAGTTTGAGATTGAAGGACACGACCGAGAGGACTAGTGGATATGAGCATGGGTTTGCTATGCCTTGTGGCCTAACATACATCGACTCAATGAATATATAGGGTTTTGCTAGGTTTAATCCTCGCACATCATCAATCCGAATAAATTTGGTTAAAAATATGTTATTAAAATTTGCTAAAATACAAAGATATTTTTGTATATGATCTTTTGATATTTTACCTATTAGATAAGGTAACATCTTTTAAATCATTAAAAATAAAGTATCTATGAAATTTAACTACCTTAATAAATCTTTATTATAATCATAATTTGATATTTTTTAATAATAATTACTATTTGATCTCCATCAAAGATATTATTCAATGATATTTTATTTTATTGGTCCCGTAATTTTGTTTAAATATAATATAATATTTAAGGATTTTATAACTTATTTATAGATATTATTTAAGAATATTAGCTAAAATAGTTAATATGATCATATTTAAGGATATTATTTTTATATTCATAAGGTCATAAACTAATTTTAAAAATTCTAAACACTTTAATTAAGTATAGATAATTTTGTAAATAAATTTTATGAAATCTAGTTATTAAAATTGAAGTAGATATGTAGATTTTTATTTGTAAATAAATTTTACTGAGTAAGTAAATAACTTTTATTTTTATTTTATTTAAGTAGATATGTAGTTTTTTTTTGTGAGCAATATCTAATTTATTTTCACTTCATCTTAAGTTCTTAACCGCTTTATCTTGTCATGATTTTAGTTCTTCTGGTTAATTACAAAGTCAAGCTTATTGCTCATTGTCTTTTGAGCTAAAAAAAAAAACGGAAATTCTACGTGGTAACCCTAGGGTTTAACATTATTTACAAGGTGTACCAATCTTTTACATATTACACGCGGTAACCCTGAGATTAATATGAAATTCACGTAATATCCGAAATGTTAAAAAAATCAATCCTTTAAAACTGATTTTATAAGAAAAAAATTTAAAATCTTCACAAATGCAAGATTATTGACGGTTCAAACCTATCTTCATATCTGCATTATCAACAAACTTTTTCTTCTTCCTTAATTGGAGGTCTTCTCTCTTTAGTGTGCTTTTTCAGTTCAATTCTCTTATCAAGGTTCAAACGATATGCCTTCTTAATCTTACTTCTCACTACATCACCACGGCCTTTCTTAGATTCGTCATCCTCAACAACATTCCTTCTACTAGGAAGTCCTCTTTTTGTATCCTTCTTCAGCTCTTCCTCATCACAAGCATCAGAAGTAGATTATAAATTAAATGCATTCAATCTTGGTTGCAACCTCATTAAAATCCAATTCACAAGTGTATGGTGAAGTTGCACCAACAACTTTGATTCTCTTACAAGGCTGAGTGACCAATGCTAATCTTTTCTGATCGATGCTCTTCTGTCAGTTTTTCTATAGCCGAAGGATCTGTCTTACATGGGGCCTCTTGGATGAAGATTGTTTTTATGTGTTTTCGAAACAAAGTTTTTTCTGATTGAGTAAAAATATTCTTACAAGAATTGGACTTCACCCCTTCAACAACTCAATCTTGGAGCTACAACTCAATCTTGGAGCTACGTGTATAAATTGGTATCAAAGCAATCGGTCCTTGGCCATGGCGGAAGGAACGAGAATGAAGACGCTTCATGAGTTGGTTCGCAAGACTGAACTCCAAGTGCAGGAAATCAACAAATTCGTGAGTCTGATTTTCAACAATTCCACACAAGAATTCATGGAGAAGTCCAATCGTGAGTTCAGCGAACATCAAGCTCGAGTGGAGGCGATGCATCGGAGCACCGATCAGGCGATTGCGAACCCGCGAAAAGAATCGGAGTCTCAGTATGAAACCCTAACAGATCTGATAATGGGGCGTCGCAACCATCGATCGTTTGAGCCACCGCAGGAAACGCAAGGAGGGAGACAAATCCAAGAACGGAGATTGATCGGTCGGATAGAGGTGTTTTGGGTTCTCCTCCGAAGGAACATCGTCAATAAAGCTTCGAGCGGAGCTCAACCTTCGGATCTAATATGCGTTCAGAAAGGCCGAATGACGAGGATGGTGGGGCACCATTGAAGGTGAGCGCTGATCTGTCTTCTTCACCTGTAGCCTCCCGTTCAAAGCTGCACAAAATCCTCTATGGGTGACCTCCCAAACCACGTCTTCTGTATTGTATTTTTAAGATTTTAATTATTTTTTTCTTATAAAATCAATTTTAAAGATAAGGATTAATTTTAATATTTTGGTTATTAGAGGAATTTCTTATTAATCTCAGGGTTACCACATGTAATATGTAAAAGATTGGTACACCTCATAAATAATGTTAAACCCTAGGGTTACCATGTGGAATTTCCGAAAAAAAAAAAAAGGATTGTGCGCTTCAAGAAAAAAAACACTTGGAATTGCTTTGCTCATCAAAGCCCATCAAACTCAACTTAAAATTGTAGAGAAAGGTGCCTTCTGATTCTCAAAGCTCCTACTAATCATATCTAACATGAAAATATTGTTCTTAATTAACAAGAATAACACATATGATAACACAATGCAAGTTGGAACTTAATAAGTGCTTAAGATTAAAATAGGATCCTAAATCCTTCTCTTTCTTTTCCGGATCGTGGTTGAGATGAAGACATGAACTATATCCCGGTTAGTGTAAGATTGAGCCTTGGGATGATCCATCAAGAACATGCTTTTGTTGTAAACATGGTAACCCAATATCTCGCTCTTCTTCCTCCATTGGTTGCTTGGCCCATAAGGAACCAACTTCTCGATCTCGAACGTAGGATCGTTCTTAACAATCTCACAAGGAATCGGGTCTTCCAACACCAACCTTTCCAATTCTTGATTCAATTCCTCTACTCGCTCGTCGAAATCCAAGCCTCGAAACACCGGGCTAACCGTATAGAGCTTCTTCCACGACATGGGCTCCTCCATCACCCACAAGTCCATGGACGACCAGTGGTACCTGTTGGAAATGTGATTCAAACTTAATTGATTAAAGTTATAAATTAGTTTAGCAATAATTAAATAATTAGTTTGTTAAGAGAATATGGGATACGTGGAGTATATGTGTTAATTAGTGGAGATTAATATGGATGTGAAATGCCATATTTTTAGGATAGACTAGTAGAGCTATTTTTTTACTATTTAAGTATGTATTTATAATCAATCCAAATTAGCAATGAAAGAACCGAGTCTGCCCACAAGTTCTCTATCTCTAATTCAACAGTACTCGTACGAGCCCACCAGGATCGCGAGTAATAGATATAACCTAGCTTGTATGGCAAGTAACCTTGTAAACATGTATAAATACTAAACCTAATGAATGGAGAACCCCAAGGGGTATTCTACGTATATTCTAGCATGGTATCGAGCCTCCTCTAAACCCTAGCCCGTCCCCTCCCTGCGCCGCAGCCACCGTGTTGCCCCTCTCCCCCGGCGCCGCTCTCTTCCCTCCCTCTCCTACCGATCGGCTCTTGAAGTCGGTCGCTGCCCGTCCGCTGCCGCTCCCCTCGGCTCATTCGCCCAACTCAAATAGTCTCTGTCTCTCGTCGCCCTCAACATGGCTGGCGACGATCCGCTCAACACCAGCAAATCGCCGGACAACACCAACAATTCGGTGGTCACCGATCCCAACTCGGCCTCTCCTTCTTCGTCTGGTTCCTCTCGGTCCGTGTTTCACTCGGCTCTCGCTGTCTCCAATATCAAAAATCTCATCCCGCTCATCCTCGAGGTCTCTAACACCAAGTACAACTCTTAGGCGCAACTATTCAAGATGACCGCTAGGGCACATCGTGTTCTTGATCACATTGACCCGGCCGTTCCGAGACCTGCTGAAGTTGATGATGCTCTATGGGATCAGTTGGATGCCGTTATGCTGCGATGGATCTACTCTACTATTTCCCAAGATCTGCTGCTCACGATTCTGGAGACGGATGCCACTGCAATGTCGGCCTGGAATCGTCTCAAAAATATTTTTCAGGATAACAAAGCCTCTCGCGCTGTCTATCTCCAAAACGAGTTTGCACGCTGCAGACTTGAGTCATTCTCGTCGGTTTCGGGTTTCTGTCAGCATCTCAAGGACCTCTCTGATCAGCTGTCTAACGTTGACTCGCCGGTGTCGGATCGCCAGCTTGTTATTCAACTGATCGCCGGGCTGACCAAAGAGTTTGATACTGTAGCCAGCTTTATTCAGCAGATCGAGCCTCTTCCTGATTTTCAAAAGGCTCGCTCCATGGTGTTACTTGAAGAAACCCGCAGGTCGCAGCAACAGTCTCTAGCCGCTGAATCGAAAGCCCTGACGGCATCTTCCTCTGAGTCCAACCCGCCACCGCCTCCCTCTGACAAGCCACAACCGACCGACCGGCAACCTGAGAATGCTGGCGGACGGGGTTCCACCAACACTCGTGGCCGGGGGCGTGGTCGAGGCCGCGGTCGCGGCCGGGGTCGCGGAAATCAGCCCGTGATGTTCCAGCGCACTCCGTACGGTTGGGCGCCTACAGCTCCAGGACAGTGGCCAATGTTCGCCTGGAATCAGCCACCGTGCCCGTATCCCAACAACCCGAGTCCAGGTCTCCTCGGTGCCGCTCCTCGTCCTCCGCCGGCGCAAGCCCATGTCATGTATCCGGACCCTAATATGGCGTTCTCGGCTCCGACGGATCTCTCCAACTCCTTCAGCTCCATGTCTCTGCAGCCGCCGGACAATAACTGGTACATGGACACGGGTGCCACGTCGCACATGACGAACAATCCAGGTACTCTCTCTTCCATTACTTCTACGAGCTCTTCTCATTTTGTAATTGTTGGTAATGGCAGGAAACTTCCAACTTCGGGTCTAGGCCAAGCCTACTTTCCCACCACAAACCGACCCCTTTACCTTCAAAATGTCCTTATCACCCCTCAAACCATCAAAAACCTTATCTTTGTAAGACAATTCACCAATGATAACAATGTTTCTGTTGAATTTGACCCTAATGGTTTTTTTGTGAAGGATTTTCGTACGGGAGTCAGTCGCATGAGATGCAATAGCTCGGGCGAGCTTTATCCAGTCTTACCATCATCTACCCAGTCCATCTCGTCTTCCCCAGTCTCCCTATCTGCCGTGTCTAGTCCTACTTGGCATGCTCGTCTCGGTCACCCTGGTCGCCCTTTCTTTCAGCGTCTTCGGTCTTCCTTGTCTCTCCCGTCTGCCTCGTCTCCCTCGGTGTGCTCGTCCTGTCAGCTCGGAAAGCATACGAGATTGCCTTTTTCAAGTTCCAAAACAATGTCTTTAATGCCGTTTGATATTATTCATAGTGATTTATGGACGTACCCTGTTGTTAGCTCTGATGGGCATAAGTACTATCTTGTTTTCTTGGATGATTTTTCTCATTTTATTTGGGTATTTCCTCTTCGTTATAAGTCTCAAGTGTTTGATCATTTTGTTCGCTTTCACCGCCACATCAAAACTCAATTCAATTGTGAGATTAAATCTTTCCAATGTGATATGGGCAAAGAATTCGACAACAATGACTTCCATTCTTTCTTTCATCAAAACGGCATCTCTTTTCGTTTTTCTTGTCCTCACACCTCTTCTCAAAATGGCAAAGCCGAACGCATAATTCGAACCATTAATAATGTCCTTCGCACCCTCCTTCTTCATGCTTCCGTGCCTCCCCGGTTTTGGCACTTCGCCCTGTCAACCGCCGCACACCTCCTTAACATATCTCCCTCCTCGGCCATTCACAACCACAACCCGACCCAAGTTTTGTATCACACCACACCTACTTATGATCATCTTCGGGTTTTCGGGTGCTTGTGCTTTCCAAACCTTTCCGTTGTTGTCTCTCACAAACTTCAACCCCGGTCTACACCATGTTTCTTTCTAGGGTACCCGTCGGACCATCGGGGGTATATTTGTCTTGATCTTGTGTCTCACAAAATTATCTTATCTCGCCATGTCACCTTTGATGAGACCTCCTTTCCCTTCGCCACATCTTCCGCCACCCACTCATCGGCCTATCAGTTTCTTCAGGCCGACGATGCTATGTCCCCTCTCGTGTCTCATTATCTCTCGAGCTCGCCCGAGTCGCTCCCTCGTCCGACTGTCTCTCATGCAAACCAGTCTTCTAGACCTCCTCTCGTCCCGACCCTCAGCCCGACCATTAGCCCTGCCACACCATCCCCGTCACAATCTCTTGTAGCCCAACCTCCACCGATTCCCCACCCCATGACCACCCGTGCACGTGCCGGCATACACAAACCCCACCAACTTTTCAACCTCAACTCTTCCTCTTCAACACAACCCAAGCTCTCTCCATTACCCACATCCCACAAAACTGCCCTCTTAGATCCGAATTGGACTTCTGCCATGACTGACGAATACAGGGCTCTTATGAGTAATGGAACCTGGGTTCTGGTGCCTCGGCCACCTGAAGCCAACGTTGTGCGGTGTATGTGGCTCTTTCGGCACAAGTTTCGCTCGGATGGGTCCTTAGAGCGCTACAAGGCGCGACTTGTGGCCAATGGTCGCTAACAGGAAGTCAGGATTGATTGTGACGAGACTTTTAGCCCGGTTGTCAAACCGGCTACGATCAGGACAGTTCTTCACCTTGCAGTCTCTCGCTCATGGCCCATACATCAGCTCGATGTGAAGAATGCCTTCCTCCACGGCAATCTTCAAGAGACCGTATATATGTTCCAGCCGCCTGGTTTTGTTGAATCGACAAAACCGAACCATGTGTGCCTTCTGAAGCGATCTCTGTATGGCCTGAAGCAGGCGCCTCGTGCCTGGTACCAGCGATTTGCGGCCTATCTTCATCAGCTTGGCTTCTCTAGCAGTAAGTGTGACTCTTCACTCTTCATCTTTCGCAAGGGTTCAGATACTGCTTATTTGTTGCTATATGTTGATGACATTATCTTGACTGCCTCCTCTGATGCTCTGAGATCACATATTATGACTCTGCTGAGCCGGGAATTTGCTATGACTGATTTGGGTCCGCTTTAATACTTTCTCGGCATCTCTGTCACTCGCACTGCAGCTGGTCTATTTCTCTCTCAGACGAAATATGCTCACGAAATTGTTGACCGGGCATCCATGTCGTCTTGTAATCCGGCAGTTACTCCCATTGACCCCGGCACCAAGCTCAACGCCGACGCCGGTCCCCCTGTTCAGGACCCAACCCTGTATCGCAGTCTTGCAGGCGCACTCCAGTACCTCACCTTCACTCGCCCAGACATCTCTTATGCTGTGCAGCAGGTCTGTCTATTCATGCATGATCCTAGAGAGCGTCATCTTGCTACTCTCAAAAGGATTATTCGCTATGTCCACGGCACTGCTTCTCTTGGTATTACAGTCTCTGCATCTCAGTCGGCTCCCTCTCTTGTTGCGTATACTGATGCCGACTGGGCCGGTTGTCCGGACACACGACGCTCCACATCCGGGTACTGTGTTTTTCTGAACGACACACTTGTCTCCTGGTCTGCAAAGCGTCAAAATGTGATCTCTCGTTCCAGTGCTGAAGCTGAGTATCGTGGGGTCGCCAACGCCGTCGCTGAGTGCTCCTGGCTCCGCAACCTACTGCTCGAACTACATGTCCCTCTGACTCGTGCTTCTCTTGTGTACACCGACAATGTGTCGGCCTCCTACCTGGCCGCGAATCCTATTCAGCACCAGCGTACGAAACACATCGAGTTGGACATTCACTTTGTTCGGGAGAAGGTTGCCTTGGGTCACATTCGGGTTCTCCATGTTCCTTCTAGGTTTCAATATGCTGATATTTTTACAAAAGGGTTACCTCGCCAATTGTATTTAGATTTTCGAGACAGTCTTACGGTATGTAAACCTCCCGTTTCGACTGCGGGGGTATAATAGATATAACCTAGCTTGTATGGCAAGTAACCTTGTAAACATGTATAAATACTAAACCTAATGAATGGAGAACCCCAAGGGGTATTCTACGTATATTCTAGCAGCGAGCATGCCACCGTACTCGAAAAGTACTAAATCCCTATGGTCCGAACACAACCTGACTCGTTCGGGGACGCCCATTGTTCTAACCTCTTCGCTCTCGCAATCAAACGTGATGAGCATCGAAGGATGCTTCCGTTTCGCCACGAGCCAATGGAGCGAGTGTCGGTTTCCTCGCAGACTCGAGGCTCCACCAAAGGCCGTCTCCATAGGCCTTGTCGCGACGAGTACACGTCGAACGACACCATCCCATGCAAAGGGCTTCCCCAACTTATCATGACCACCTTGAAATCATCCTTACTCGCGACGTACCCGAAGCCTATGGCCTCCAAACAATCATCGTCCACTTTCATGAGAGGGAGGGCAACGTACTTGTGGATTGATGGGTTCCAAAGAATGGTCTTGTGACCGGTCAAGTCAGTGTAGAGAATGCATACTACACCATGGATGACACTGACATATGAGAATCTTGGCTCGGCCCGAAATGGGAAATGCACTTAAGCACAGGGCTTGTGGGTGAGGGAGATGTAGGGTTTGAGATTGCGAGTCGTGGAGTAGAGATTGAAGTTGAAGTAAAGGCTCATGAAGAAAGGCGACGAGATGATCGAGTTCCATCGCTTGCAAACGCATCGAAATCGGAAAAGGCTTTTCGTAGGCAGTCTCTTGAGGATTTCCGGCCATAGATCTTCATCAATCGCACGTACGGACCTTAAGAGAGGGAGGGTAGCCATAGCCTGAAGGGACCTAGCTTAAGAATTTTTACTCAATGATATTTAGGGTTTTGCTATGGCACAAATCTATAACCTATGAAATAGATATCGACTTGATTTTTACTTCAATTTTTATCTTTCCTAGTATTATACGAATTCTCTTATGGTTGGAAAGTGGAAACTAACTTAGATATCTTCGACCAAAAAAAAAAAAACTTAGATATCTTCTTAGATATTGCTCTCAAAACTTAGATATCTTCTTTTTCGACCAAAAAAAAACTTAGATATCTTCTTTTTTTTTTGATAGCAATATCTTTTTTTTTTGGTCGAAACTAACTTAGATATCTACTTGACAAAAAAAAAACTTTAGAAAAAAACTTAGATATCTACTTCGAATAAAAGGCGGGAAAAAAAAAAGAGAAGAAGAAAGATATGCTATTATACCATTATATAATTGCAACTTTAGAAAGTTAAGATTTTACGATTTTAAGTATGAAATAATACTATGTTCATTGAGAATCTATATCTTCAATGTGGTATATAATTACGGATTTTCTCGTTATAAACGTATTAAATATGAAAATTAAACCCTAATGAAGAAACAGTAAACCCTCGATTTGGATGCGGTTGTGCGTAGTTACTGGACAGGATTTGCGGGCTGGAATTGGGACGTGTTGACGCCCCTCCTCCCGCTTGATATCTTGCAGCAGCTTTCGGCGGTTCGGATTGCTGATGTCGAGGGCCTCCACGACTCTCTCCGTTGGTCGGGGACTTCTGATGGCTCCTTCTCTATTAGCTCGGCCTACAAGCTCATTACAGGGGCTGGGATTCTCCAATGGAACGATGGTCATCTGTTCAAGGTGATTTGGAAGTTGGGTGTCCAGGAACGCATTAGGACTTTCATCTGGCTGGTGGCCAGAGGTAGTATTATGACCAATGCTGAGCGATTCCGGCGCCACCTCTCGTCTTCCGACGTCTGCCCGCTTTGTGCTCAGGGAAGTGAATCTTTTCTGCACCTCTTCCGTGATTTCTCTGTTATTTTCTCGCTTTGGGGGAATTTGGGTTCTCCTGCTAATCAATCTGGTTTTATTTCTTCGGATTTTGCAGGTTGGTTTCGTGAGAATCTCTTTTCGAGCTGGAAGTCCATGGATGGCATCGGGTGGCCGGAAATCTTCTCCACGGCTTTATGGTGGATTTGGAAGTGGCGAAACGAAGTCGCTTTTGGCAGCACTAGGAGGGTGATCGCTGAAGCTGAGTTTGTGCTTTCTAGAGCGAGGGACTACGACCTAAGTTGGAAGAAGAAGAAGGCCAACGAGGGGCCCGGGGTGGCCCGCGAGGATATCTTGGTGGCTTGGACGAAGCCCACCTCCCCTTGGGTCAAGGTTAACTCGGATGGATCGGTGTCTACCCATGGTATTGCGACCGCTGGTGGGGTCGTTCGTGATGCGGAGGGCGTGTGGCTGGGAGGTTTCGCTCACAACCTCGGCCGGTGCTCTGTGCCTGCTGCTGAACTTTGGGGCATCTTTGATGGCCTCAACCTTTCTTGGAGCTTGGGTTACCGACAGGTTGTTGTGGAGTCGGATTCGGCTCTTGCTATCCATCTCTTAAAGAAGTTTGTTAGCCCTCGTCATCCCCTTTCGAACTTGGTCCGACAATGCCAAGCTCTCATTAGACGCGACTGGGAAGTCCGTCTCCTTCATGTCTTTAGGGAAGCGAATTCGATCGCCGACTCCCTCGCCGGGCTTGCCCACTCTCTTACGTTAGGTCTTCATGTGCTTGCTGAACCGCCGGGTTGTACGGAGCTTCTGCTGGGTTTTGATTCTGCTGGGAGGGCTGTGTCCCGGGCAGCTGTGCCTGTTCCCTGAGTTTTCCCCCCTCTGTACCCGGGCCCTGCCCGTGTTTTGTTTTTCCACCAAAAAAAAAAAGTAAACCCATCAAAAAAATTAAAATATTCTAAATTTAAGATTTAAAAAATCTTTCCAATATTAGAGAAACCTAAGGCACATAATAGAAAAACGGATATAATTAACCTAGTTTTATCCTCTCTTAATAACCATTTGTTAGCCCTTTAGCCCTAGCTCACCGCCGTTGGGCAACACTAGTCCTCTCGACCAAGTTCCCATATACACACTCTCTAACCTTATTGTGTACGTGATGGATGATCATATGTTGCTAGAGATCTTCAAGACACTACCGATAGGCAGCCTTTGCCGATTCCGATGCGTTTGCAAGCGATGGAACTCGATCATCTCGTCGCCTTTCTTCATCAAACTCCACTTGAATGTCACTTCCCCATAGGGTTCGGGTACGATGAGAGTAAGGCCGATTTTAAGGTGGTCACGATGAGTTGGACATCGATCAGAACGATGTCTTTTAACGTGTACTCGGCTCGACAAGGTCTATGGAGGCAGCTCAAAGGTATACACATCGATTGGATTTCGTCTTTGATCCGCAAGAATGGTTTTAAGAACCGTTGTTTTGTAAATGGAACAATTCATTGGCTCCTAGCGGGAAGGAAAGACGACCTAGATTATTACGACGACGACTCTGACTACGAAGAAGAAGGACTAGATTATCACAACTCCGACAAAGAAGGGCTAGATTATTTCTTGTTGATGTTTGATTGTGAGAGTGAGGAGTTCAGAGTAATGGACATCCCCAAAGAAATCTCTTCTAACAATGTGGTGGTCCTTTTCAAGTGTGCGGGCAAAATCGCAGTGTGTCCTATCGCAGTGTGTCCTTACCGTGATGTCTTGGATCAGTGGGTGATGGAGGAAGATGGCTCGTCTAGCTCATGGAAGAAGCTGGATCCTCATGCCCGTACACTGTCTCCTTTTATGACATCTTGTGGCATCATTTTTGACGATGAAAGCATGTTCTTGATGGATCATCCCGAGGCTCAGTCTTACACAAGCCATGATATGGTTCCTATGTTTTAGTCTTAGACGATGCTAAGTTTCTGATTTCATTCGCTTCCTTTTTTCTTTTGTTGAGGGCACTGTCCAAGAGTCGAATCGGTAACCTCTGGTACTACCTTTACAGACTTAACAGTTAAACTAGATGTCCGAAGGCGATTCCATTAGTTTCTTTTTTTTTGGTCGATTCCATTTCACCATGACATATTTCCTATGTCTTGGTCTTAGACGATCCTAGGTTTCAGATTATATTAGCTTCTTGTGTTAGCCATCCTAAGTTTATGGTTCCTATGTCTTGATCTTAAAAGATCCTAGGTTTCAGATTTCATAAGCTTCTTGTGTTAGCGATCCTAAGTTTCAGATTTCTTTTTTGGGAATAAAAAGGGGTTATTACAGATTTCATTAGCTTCTTGTATTAGCCATCCTAAGTTTCAGATTTCATTAGCTTCTTGTGTTACTACATTTAGTATTATATCGCAGCTTATTTCTGTTGTGCTTTGCTACATTTTAGTTATTGTAGCAAGTCCATTAAACTTTTTGCAGGAGGGTGTGACCAAAATTGATTCTAGAATATGTAATTGATTAATGTAGCTAAGCACGGTCTAATGTTATCACTAAGCAATTATTATTAATGGTGATGATGATGCACATTGTTATTATCTTATGCAAATGGCTTAAATTAAACATGCATACTTGATCTTCTTATCAAAAATCTAAGATTGATCCAAGCTTAACAGTGCATAAGCGCATAGCTTGAAAATCCTATTGCTCATGCAACTTCTAATGACCATAATCATAATCAATAGATAAAACCACAGTAAAAATGCACTTGATAATTGGTCATATATGGGGTCTCATGACAATTCTATGGATAGAGTTCTAAAAACCCAGTTAAGAAATAAGTAAACCTTAATTGAAATACAAGTATACAAGTACACATCAGGACACATTTGCCTGTGTAAGTTCTAACTCAGCAAGAACAACATTTATTGCATCTAAAACATCAGTCTTTCCACTAGTCAGGACTTCATCAACTGGTGTTCTGTCATGGCTATATAAGGAACACAAAAAAATTGCATTATTATCATGTTTGCCAAACTAAAAAGACTTTGAACCATAACCTAACCAAAGAACGCCGGTTACCTGTTCAGTGAAGACACGCTCGCCCCAGCCAGAAGCAATTTCTTCACCACCTAAGACAAGGATTCTGCTAAGCTTATAGGTGCAACTGACAAGTCACGTTTGCGTGCGTGCGTTTATATTTATCTTACCTCAATATGGCCATTGAGACACGCCCAGTGCAAAGGCGTATTCTTCTCCTCGTTGGCAGCATTTAGATCCTGTTCACACGACAATGCCTACATCAGACTTTCCTTTGACATGAAAAGGTTAATTTCGAGGATACACTCTGATTTTTCAATCTGTGATCCACTCTGCTGAACCATATGCCAGATTTCGATACTCGTAAGAGGTTTTCGCAGTCCTTACCACTCCTTTACTTATGAGGTAGTCAACGACTTCAACGTGCCCATTAGCTGCTCCCATGTGGAGAGCTGTCGACAAACATAGCAAAAATTAGACCTCACTGACACAGAAACAGATCATGTTCAAAGAGATTTGCTTAAACACAGAAACTTGCATCATAGCTTAGCATCAAATCACAGCAATGTTTCCAAATCAGCAATTTCTAGAGAAGAAATGCAGCGCCCAGGCAACCATCGACAAACCAAGCAAAACATTTAACAAAGTGATAACAAACATTAAGAGAGAAAAACCTGTCCGGCCTTGAAAATCCTTAGAATCAAGAGAAATAGCCGCAGACTCTAAACTTTTGATATCATCAAGATCGCCGTATCTAGCAGCCTGCCATTTCAAAAAACTCTCGAATCAGACTAGCAATAAAAAGATGAGCATAGTACTAGCTATCTACAGGTAATATACAAGTGAAAGAACTCAGTCTTGAGGGTTGACTAAAGTGTCAAGTTTGATTAATTGGGAGCAAAATATGCAGAAAACGGACAACACCTCGAGTAAGGAATCGACTTGCTCCTCCGTCACGAGTGTCTCCTCCGACGCGGGGTTTGCTTCTGCACCCATTTCCCTCATTCAGTACTAATCAATCATTAGCAAAGACAGCATAAGAGTAATTTATCAAACAATGTCCAAAAAGATTCCAACTTGACTTAAAACTTCCTAGAAAGCTACACATCAGTGCACCTTTCCCATTTTCCAATTTTGAAGGTACATTTACCACCTAGCAATGCAAGAAAAATTGGACCTAAATCCTAAACCCATAGCAAAAAAAAAAAAAAGGCTAAGCCTTTAAACCCTAGACGCTAGAAAATTTCATTTAGAGAGCACTATATTATTGGAATAAGCTTAATTTAATTCAAACTTCAACCCTAAACCACAAATTGAAAGACAAAATCCGATGCAGGAAAAAAAACCACCAATTGAATCCTGTTTCCGTGAAACTTGAATCTTGGAAGAACAAACTTGCAAACTTGACAATTGACAGACAAGAAATTTGAAGAAGTTGATAGCGTTTCATACCTTCTCGAAACCGGAGTTCAATTCAAGAGATCGCTTTCAGCGCCGGTGGCTCTAGTTCGAATGAAGTGGTTTCGGTGGAGAAATTTGAGTGATGGGAAGTGCAAAGCTGAACTCACCAAAAAAGGAAAAAAACAATTGGGCCGACTGAGTCTTGGCCCAATAGGCCCAATTGAAGAGCTTTACAAGAAGGACATATGGGAAAAGGAAAAGCTTATTGTGATTGTAATACAAGTATACAACTAACGGGGGAACTGGTTCATGGATGGATATCCGATCCGTTTAAGCTAAACGGATCGGATATTAGCGGAATTTTTTTTTTCAAAGGTTTTATCCGTATTTGCCGATCCGTATATATCCGGATATCCAGTTTACCATTTGCAATGTAATTTTTTTACAAAAAAATTAAGCTTAAAACATGAAAATATTACATTATGCTAACAAAATATATAATTTTATCGGATCGGATCGGATAACGTTCCGCCGGATTTTAGGGGTAAATTTCTATTCCGTATCCGGTCCATTAACCGACTAATTTTCTTGGATCGGACCGGATTCGGATAATTTGTACTTGGTAGGTTCTGCTATACCTTTCCAATTTATTCATTACATTTATTATTGGAATCCATGTCAGTCTTTTTATCAAACGAAATCTATTTAGCACAATTTTTTATCCACCTAGTGAAAAAACAAACAAACGGTAAGACTTACTCTCCAAGTAGTATTAGTGTTCGTATCTTGGAGTCATGATTTTTTTTTGGTTGAAATATCTTGGAGTCATGATTTAATCAAGAAAATTATTTTAAATTTTATATGAATTTGTTCAAAAATAATTGATAGATAGATATATTAGGAGTTGATACATATGGATTTATATTGTTATTTCAATCTCTTTTTGATATATAGTAAGATAAATTTTACGTGTGATATAGTATCTTTTTTCATACAGAAAATTTCCAAATATCGGATCAAAGAAAACCATATCCACTATACTATATATATTCATACATACGTTCATTCATAATATCTTCAAGCTGGTAATATCCTACATACGTTATTTCAATCTCTTTTTCATACATACGTTACTTATTTTCTCGGTTAGCCCTTCTTCATCGCGCTTTCTTCGATCAGGTTCTTCTGTAAGTCGTACGTAGTACGTATTTTCCTAATGAACATGTTGTGTTAGTAACTTAGTTTTATTTCCTAACGAAAAGCCGTTCTTTAGGGCAAACTATGACGATGGATGAAGATATGTGGTTGGAGATCCTCAAGAGATTGCCGACGAAGAGCCTTTGTCGATCCCGATGTGTTTGCAAGGAATGGAACTCGATCATCTCGTCGCCATTCTTCCGTAACCTTCACCACACTTTCGGTCTCACCTCCACGCCTCGTAATCAGAAACCCTACCTCCAAGTAACTTTGAACAAGCGCTACTCGGGGCCGTACCATCCGTCTGACAAGTGCTACGCCCTCTGCGATCCCAACAACGACGTCAAGCAACAAATCTACTTCCCGTTCCGGGCAGAGGAAGACGAGGGGAAATACAAGACCTTCAACTTCGTTGACGTCATCCATGGAGTCGTGTGCTTCTCCTACTGGTCTAGCTCGGAAGAATACTCGATATCGCCGCCCTCCTTCCAAGTGCTACGCCCTCTGCGATCCCAACAAGGACGTCAAGCAACAAATCTACTTCCCGTTCCGGGCGGAGGAAGACAACGGAAAACGCAAGACCTTCAATTTCGTCGAACTCATCCATGGCGTCGTGTGCTTCTCCTACTGGTCTACCTCAAAAGAACACATGCTGTCGTCGCCATCCTTCCACTCGACCGTGCTTTGGAACCCCTCGGTCCACAAGTACATAGCCCTCCCT
This sequence comes from Polygonum maritimum, assembly GCA_963924305.1. Taxonomy (NCBI): domain Eukaryota; kingdom Viridiplantae; phylum Streptophyta; class Magnoliopsida; order Caryophyllales; family Polygonaceae; genus Polygonum; species Polygonum maritimum. The sequence goes on from OZ002735.1 coordinate 38,760,085, forward strand.
TGCGTAGATTTTGTGGATGAGGGTAATAGTTTTGATGTCATCGGCTTTGGCTACGATGCTAGCAACGACGAATTCAAGGTAGTCATGATCGCTGATCCTGGGCCGACGACCAAGGTATACTCGACTCGAGAAGGCGTGTGGAGGCCGCCCACATACGAAATGGAATGCTCAGAAGAGACTCCCATGGGAAGGGTGGAGCGCACCGGCTGTTTCGTAAATGGAACCATTCATTGGCTTGCTATGAAAGCTGTATGGGATGGTCATATTGGTAACTGTTTCTTCTTTTACTCCGTGCTCATGTTTGATTGCAAGAGTGAAGAGCGTAGAACGGTGGACATACCCTACGACGTCGCGAATGTTGGTGCTCATGATGAAGAATTCGTAACTCTTTGCGAGTATGGTGGCATGCTCGCGGCATTCGTGCGTAGGCATGCGGTGTATTTCGTGTGGGTGATGGAGGAGCATGGCGATCCTTCCTCGTGGAAGAAGCTTTATACAATTCAACAAGTGTACCCCCATGTTGAAAATTTGGTGTTGGAAGACCATGGACAAGAAGTTTTGGAGTTGGAAGGACAAGGGCAAGATTCGGACCACGAAGACGAAGAGGAAGAGGAAGGGGAAGAGGAAGAAGATGAGGACGAGGAAGAAGATCTGGGTTTCAACGACCCGATTCCTTATACCATTGACTCGATTCCTTATAACATTATCAAAAGCGATTCTGCAACCGAGATTGAAAAGATGGTTCCTTATGGTCCAAGCAACTACGAGTGGGGAAGGATTTTAGGGATATTGCGTAATCATATTTACGACCATAGCTTGTTCTTGATGGATGATCCCAAAGCTCAGTCTTACACAAACGAGGACATCGTTCCTATCTTAACCCCCAAGACTAAGTATATAATGTATGTAGTATTGTGAATATATAGTTTACTTAATTAGTTTACGTTAATTATGTAAAGTATATCTTCTTAAGCAATTAGCTGTACGCTCCTTTTATTGTTTTGATTCATTCCTTAATTATAGCTAGGTTGGTGTACTAGGGTTAGGTGCTTGTTACTATCTCTGTATAAGTATCCCTCTCTTCTACGTTAATAAATCACTGCAGTTTACAAACATTATTTCTCTATATGTAGAGCTCCTATCTAAGCTATCTTAACCTCAAGAGTACGTTAATTTCAAACTAAGGATGGTATAATATTATTCAAAAGACTCTTATCTTTTTTTAAATATGCAATGCATTGTATTGAGGTCTTATTTAATGACTTGTTCATTTGGTAATAAACTACATTGCTCTTTTCTCTATTTTGCAGCACATCATTAGTTGGATGAGAACGTAGTACAAGTACTAGCTCTAATGTTTCAACCAAAAAAAAGTACTAGCTCTAATGTTGGCGATAATCATGCCTTTATAATATGGTATGTGCGTCACTACGTGTGTTAGAGGTTAGAGGTGTTAAACGGATCGGGTAGGGTCAAGTTTTGACAACTCCAACATCACATTATCCACCTGTGTAGCACAACTCCATCATTGAAATTAGTAACCCCAATGTCTCCAACATTTGGACCGACTGATCTATTATTCACCACTTCGCTCACTCTTGCTCATTTCTTTTATTGACGTATTTTGCAGCGCTGGACCATGGACTCTTACTTGGCCTCCTCCAAGCTCCCCCCTGGAAACACCATCTGGACTATTCCCCCCAAAACTAATGACAGTTGGTGTTGGAAGTCTCTCCTCAAGGTCCGTAATGCCCTTCTAAGGCGACTTCCAGCTGACCAACTAACCTCTGCTCTTCTTACTTCTTCGGGTAAATATAACACTTCTGCAGCCTACCACTTACTTCATTCTTCTGGTAACTTTGCTTCTTGGTGGAAGCCTATTTGGAGTGGCTACCATCTCCCTAAATGCTCCTTCATTACGTGGCTCGCTTGCCATAACCGTCTTCCTACTAGAGCCAGACTTGCGAAATGGATGCCCTTGTCCAACACTACCTGCGTCCTCTGCCTCGCTGATGAAGAGACCAACGCCCACTTGTGGAATCGCTGCACTTTCGTCAAAGCGGCGCTCTCCAAGCTTCTGACCTGGCTGCACATCCGCCACAGGGCCACCTCCCTAAAAGCTTGGCTGTGCTGGATTGCGAGAGGTCGGCTTAAGAAGAGCATTATCCGTTCCATGATCGCCATGGCATTCACTACTTTCATCTACCACATCTAGCAAGCTAGGAACTCAGCTATTTTTAACAATGACAGCCCCTCCATTGCTAGCTGCTCCTCGAAGATCATCTTTGAAGCAAAATCCACTTTCATGGCTCGAGCTAACCCGGACGATCCATGCTACTCTCGTTGGTGCCAGAAGTTGCACATTTTGTAAATGTCCTTTTCTTTACTTTGATTGTAAGGGCAGGCTGCCCTCTTAGAGTGCCTTTTGGCATTAACTCTTTCCCCGGCATTTCTGTATGCCCCATTTTTTGACCGCTTTAATATAATTAACCATTAACTTCAAAAAAAAAAGTTGATCTTATGTTTCTCTATATTCAATCATTCATAAGATTTTTTATCTAATTTAATAAAAACATGATTTTTTCATTTAAACAAAAAATCAAGATAAAATTGGAAAATAATTTCTGATATACAATCCTAAATATATTTTTAACAAATATAATATATTTTGAAATATAATTCGGATTTTTATAAACAGATAATCTAGACTATATTTATATGTATAGGATTTTCTATCTAAGAATCTATATCTATATTAATTAAACATGATCACTTAAATTAAGGTATGTAAATTTCAAATGATTTAAAAAGATTTTACCTTATCTAATAAAATTGATTAATTGAAATCTTAAAATATTTTGATAGTTTGTACTTTGAAACATATACATATATATATATATCTTTATAATATTTTATAAATTATTTTAATTAAATCTTTGTTTAAAGAAGTGAACTTTATAGATATAATATTTTTTTACAAATGTGGCTAACAAATTTATTACAGTTGTCCGTACATAGTAGAGGGGACGGATTAAACTAGTTAGCGTAGTAAAGACAAAATACTAGACAAAGACAATTGCTCCAAAATCTATTATATATTGTTCTATATAAATCTCCTCGTATAGAGGTAGATTCTAATAAAACAATTATTATAATGATGGGTTTACTATTTCTTTTGTGATGGATTTACTATTTTTTAAAAAAATTTTAAATTTTGAATTTTGGACTTTTAAATTGTTATAATGATGGGTTTATTATTTCTTTGGTAAATTTTGAACAATTATTTTAATGATGGGTTTACTATTTCTTTGGTAAATTTTGGACAATTATTATAATGATGGGTTTACTATTTCTTTGGTAAATTTTAAATTTTGGACTTTTTAATCTCTTTTGTTATGGGTTTACTATTTTTTTAGGGTTTTAATTTTTATATTTAGTACGCTTAGAATGTGCTCTTAGGACACACAATAGAAAAAGACCGATACAGCTATACGGGAACCAGTTCATAACAAAGGAACTCAAACCTATTCAACAAGGCCAACATAGTGAATTTGTAATTGGTAGGTTCTGTTATACCTTTCCAATATTCTTTTTTTTGGTAGAAACCTTTCCAATATATTCATTCATTTATTATTGGAATCCATGTCACTCTTTTTTCTTAAACGAAATATATTTAGCACAATTTTTTATCCACTTAGTGAAAAAACAAACAAACGGTAAAACTTAGTATCCAAGTAATATTAGTACGTTCCTATCTTGGAGTCATGATTTAGATTTAATCAAGAACATTATTTTTAATTTTATATGAATTTGTTCAAAAAGAATTGATAGATAGATATATTAGGAGTTGATATATGGTTTTATATTATTATTTCAATCTCTTTTTGATATATAGTAAGATAAAACCTACGTGTGCTATTATATATCCTTTTTCATATAGAAAATTTCCAAATAATGACAGCTTTGAAGATTATAGATAGATTTAATCTCGGGGGAGGACCCATATCAAAACCCTTTCCACCTTACTATATATGTTCATACATACGTTCATTCATAATATCTTGGTAACATCTTAGGTTTTTTTCTCGGCCAGCCCTACTTCACCGCTTTCTTCGATCAAGTTCTTCTAAGTCGTACGTAGTATTTTCCTTAATGAACATGTTGTGTTAGTAACTTAGTTTGTTTGATCTATTTTCTAACGAAAGTCGTTCTTTAGGACAAATTATGATGGTGGATGAAGATGTGTTGCTCGAGATCTTCAAGAGATTGCCTACGAAGAGCCTTTGTCAATTCCAATGCGTTTGCAAGGAGTGGAACTCGACCATCTTGTCGCCTTTCTTCCGCAACTTTCTCCTCACCTCCACGCCTCATAATCAGAAACCCTACCTCCAAGTAACATGGAACAAAAACCGCTACTGGAAGACGACGGAAAATGCAAGACCTTCAACTTCGTCGACGTCATCCACGGCGTCGTGTGCTTCTCCTACTGGTCTAGCTCGAACGAATACACGATATCGCCGCCATTCTTCAACTCGACCGTGCTTTGGAACCCGTCGGTCCACAAGTACGTAGCCCTCCCTTGCATGGATGTGCGTGGCTTGTTCAAAGTCATGGGCTTTGGCTACGACGCTACCAGTGACGACTTCAAGGTAGTCATGATCGTTTTGGATCTGTTAGAATAGGTGATTCAAACTTAATTAAGTTTGTTAATTAATTTGTTAGAATTGAATAGAAATTTTAGGCTGAGTTGTTAGTGGTGGACGTGCAATTTGAGAATGTGGGATATGTGCCCACTTCATTAGGTAATTTTTATTATTTATTTTTCTTATGTTAATTAGAGGTTGTAGCCTATATATAAGGCATTGCTGTTTGTGATTAATTGAATGAGATTGAGATAAATCTCCATTCCACATTTCTATATTTTTAACATGGTATCAGAGCGGAGGTAATTTTCCTACCGGGTTCGATCCAATCGAGCGAAAAACAATGATGAGAGAGATGGTGCTCCGTAAACAAAAGAAAGAGTGAAAAAAAAAGAGAGATTTGATGGAGAGATGGTGCTCCAAACAAAAAAAAAAAAAAATTGAGAATGAAGTTTCTCGTAAGGAATTATGGAGAGAAGTGCTCCATTAAAGAAGAAGATGATGGAGAGAAGTGCTCTATCAAAAGATGAGATTCAAACAAGAAGGAAACCGGAGAGAGAAGGTGCTCCGACAAAGAAATCAAAGATGGAGACGAAAAGTGCGTCTACAAATTAAGAAGAACAAGTACAATGATGGAGATGACAAGTGCATCTACCTACAAAAAAAGTCAGAATCTACAAAGTACAACAACAAGAAGATGATCCAAGTTCATATATAAAGAAGAACATCCAAGCAAGAAGTGTATCCAACCATAATGAAGATGAAGTGGATGAAAAGTGCATCTACAATTGAGAAAGAAGACAAGTGCTTTCGACAATTCAGATCAATAGAGATACAAATATGGAAGTTTGAATCAAGGGGTGATGTTAGAATAGGTGATTCAAACTTAATTAAGTTTGTTAATTAATTTGTTAGAATTGAATAGAAATTTTAGGCTGAGTTGTTAGTGGTGGACCTGCAATTTGAGAATGTGGGATATGTGCCCACTTCATTAGGTAATTTTTATTATTTATTTTTCTTATGTTAATTAGAGGTTGTAGCCTATATATAAGGCATTGCTGTTTGTGATTAATTGAATGAGATTGAGATAAATCTCCATTCCACATTTCTATATTTTTAACAGGATCTATATCAAGAGCCGGTCATGGTGTACTCGACTCGAGAAGGCGTCTGGAGGTCGCCCGCATCCGAAATAAAAACTTCAAATTGGGAGTCCATGCCCGGGCCTGGGGATCGCATCAGCTGTTTCGTAATTAAATGGAACCATTCATTGGCTTGTTGAGAGATACTTGCATGATGATCTCGACGACGACGGTTTCTCCATTCACTCCATGTTCATGTTTGATTGCACGAGTGAAGAGGGTAGAACATTGGACATCCCCGACGGCATCGTCCCGGATGATCGTGGTTGGCTTGTAACTCTTTTCGAGTACGGTGGCATGCTCGCGCTATTCGTGTATAAGAGCGCGACCTGCACGATTGACGTGGAATATTTCGTGTGGGTGATGGAGGAGCATGGCGATCCTTCCTCATGGAAGAAGCTTTATTCAGTTAGCCGAGGGTACCCCCATGTTCAAAATTTGGTGTTGGAAGACCATGGACAACAAGTTTTGGCCTTGGAAGACCAAGGACAAGATTTGGGCCACGAACAAGAAGACGAAGAAGAAGAAGATTTGGATGTCAACGACGTCTCGATTCCTTATACCATTGGCAAGATTCCTTATTATACCATTATCAAAAGCGATTTCGCAATCGAGATTGAGAAGACGGTTCCTTATGGTCCAAGCAACTACGAGTGGGGAGAGAGGTTAGGGATATTGCGTAATCATGTTTACGATCATAGCATGTTCTTGATGGATGATCCCAAAGCTCAGTCTTACACGGACAAGGACACCGTTCCTATCTTGACCCCCCAAGACTAAGGATACAATGTACGTAGTTCCTATCTTAATTAGCCGGCCTCAAGAGTAAGTACGTTAGTTTGAAAGTAGGGATGTAATGCTAGCTAGCTCATTGTTATTGTTATCTATCTTAAATTTTTAGGGATAGTTTTCGAAATTTTCCATAAGTTGTTCTATGTCATCAGTATTACCCAAACTAGGGTTTGTGCTTTTTTGCCTTACTCAAAAATTAGGTTGTGTTTACAATATTATAAACAAGACTTATCTTTTTTAAGTATATATACATTGAGGTCTTTTTTAATCACTTGTTAATTTAGGTAAGAAACTACATTGCTCTTCTTTCTGTTTTCGCAGTACATCATTAGTTGGATGAGAACAAAACAAATATAGAAAGCAATGAATTGAAAACATTGATCGTAATTAAGTATGCTTCTTTAAATTGAATAATTCATAAATAATCTCTCTTTGATTAATTAGAGGGTCACATTATGCTACTGATATATCAGTAAGACTTCCATATATAAGGTGATTTGCATTCTAGCTCGAAGCCTTCTTTCTTCTGAAAAGCAAATTCGCAAACCTGCAAAATTTCCAAACAAAATCATCATTATATGTAACATTTTGGATTCTTTGTGAGATAAAACTTATTTCAAATTAAAGGAATTCATCAACTAGCCTCCAGTTTAGTTAACGTACGGGTCCATCGAGCCCCTTCTTATATAATAAGTTGCAATCTTCTAATAAATATTATTATTTAATAAAGTATGCTCTTTTCAATCAAACAAATATCAAGATGAAATAGAAAAATATTTTCTAAAATATAATTATGAATTTATTTTTTAAAAACTTAATATACCTTTGAAATATAATAGATTTGATTATAACATTTAAATGTAATTTGGATGTTTTTTAAAAAAAAATCCATGAGTATATATGTATGTATAAGATTTTCAATCGAATTTAATAAAACATGATCTTTCATTTAAATAAAAAATCAAAATAAAATTGGAAAGTAATTTGTGATATATATTAATCCTCAAATTATATTTTTAATAAATGTAATATATTTTGAAATATAATTCGGATTTTTGTAAGAAAATAATCTAGACAATATCTATTTTTATAGGATTTATTATCTAAGAACCTATATCTATTAAATAAACATGATCATTTAAATTAAGGTATGTAAATTTCAAATGATTTAAAATGTTTTACCTTATCTAATAAAATTTATCAATTGAAATATTTGAATATTTTGATAGTTTGTACAGTGTATCATACATATAAATATCTTTATAAAATTTCATAGATTATTTTAATTAAATCTTTGTTCAAAAAAGTAAACTTTATAGATATACTCCCTCCGTTTCACAATAAGTGTCGTTTTAGCCTCTAACATAGTTTTTAAGAAAAGCAATCATTCACTTTAAAACTTACAACTTTTTCGTAATCTTACCACTCATTACATTTTTTGGGCCAATGAATGAACAACTTTAGTCAACAAATACACATTCCAATAAAAATTATCATTATTCACCCCTAATAAATCACTTTGAAAACCTAAAACGACACATATTATGAAACAAATTTTAAATATTAAAACGACACTTATTGTGAAACGGAGGGAGTAATATTTTTTAACTGATGTGTCTAACAAATTTAATACAGTTGCACATACATGGTACGGGAGTTAAGTCAATTAACCCGTACTAAAGACATAATATTCTGCTGAGTAACAAACACAATTGCTCCAAAATGTGTTATTGTGTCGTATAATGTTCTATATATATAACTCTCTTTATATAGAGATATGTTCTAATTAAACAAATATTATAATGACGTTGTGGATATATATTCAGAGCGTTGAATTTAAAAAGAATAAATCTACTAGATTTAATCTTTCGAAGATAATAACATAAAATACATCTATGCTATTGCTTAGTATCTTTTTTCATATGGAAAATTTCAAAATATTGGCAGCTTTTAAAATTATAGCAAGATAGATTTAATCTCGGGGGGAACCATATCAAAACCCTGTTTCTTACTATATATTCATGCACATATACGTTCATTCATAATATCTTCACTCTGGTCATGTCCAGCCTAGGTTATTCTCTCGTCCAACCCTAGCTACGAAACCCCTTAATTTCTTCGATCAGGTTTTTATAATTTCTTTCTTTCACTTATGTAAGTCGATCGTACGTACGTGACTCCTCTAAATTTCTTTTTCTTGCTAATGAACACGTTGTGTTAGTGTATATATTAATATATAGTATGATCTTATTTCCTAACGAAAAGTCGTTCTTTAGGGCAAACGATGATGACGGATGAAGATATGTTGTCGGAGATCTTCAAGAGATTGCCGACGAAGAGCCTTTGTCAATTCCGATGCGTTTGCAAGGAGTGGAACTCGATCATCTCGTCGCCATTCTTCCGCAACGTTCACCACACCTTCGGCCTCACCTCCACGCCTCGTAATCAGAAACCCTACCTCCAAGTAACTTTCAGCAATGGCCACTCGTACCATCCCTCCGACAAGTGCTACGCTCTCTGTGATCCTAACGACGGCGTCAAGCGAAAACTCTACTTCCCGTTCCGGGCAGAGGAGGACAACGGAAAATGCAAGAGCTTCAACTTCGTCGACATCATCCATGGCGTCGTGTGCTTCTCCTACTGGTCTAGCTTACGTGTTAATATGCCTTGCATTCTGTTTTGGGCCTGCGGCCCATAATTGTACCTAGGGTTTCTTGAGTCACTATATAAGCTCTTGAAATACCTAGACCTCTGTATTCCGAATTCTGTCTTCCATAATAATATACGGTTTCTCTGCCCGTGGACGTAGGTAACACACCGTTACCGAACCACGTAAATCTGTGTGTCGTTCTTGCTTTATTGTTCTCGTTCGATCTCTCGTTACAACATTACGAGAATACACAATAGCGCCGCCGTCCTTCCACTCGACCGTGCTTTGGAACCCCTCGGTCCACAAGTACATAGCCCTCCCTTGCGTACGTGAGCGTCGCTTATTCAATGACATGGGCTTTGGCTACGACGCTATCAACGACGACTTCAAGGTAGTCATGATCGTTTCGGGTCATGAGCCGATCAAGGTGTACTCGACTCGAGAAGGCGTCTGGAGGCCGCCCGCATCCGAAATTGAATGTTCAAAATGGATTCCCGCGGTCTATGATGCCACCGGCTGTTTCGTAAACGGAACCCTTCATTGGCTTGTTGTGACATATGCAAATGATGATCTCGATGATGATGATGATGATGATGATGATGATGATGATGATGATGATGATGATTCCTACTCCGTGCTCATGTTTGATTGCACGAGCGAAGAGGGTAGAACATTGGACATCCCCCACGATGTCGTGGACGTGGACGATGATGATGATGAGGGTGTAACTCTTTTCGAGTATGGTAGCATGCTTGCAGCATTCGTGCATAGGTACGCGGTGGATTTCGTGTGGGTGATGGAGGAGCATGGCGATCCTTCCTCGTGGAAGAAGCTTTATACAATTCAACAAGTGTACCCCCATGTTGAAAATTTGGTGTTGGAAGACCATGGACAAGAAGTTTTGGAGTTGGAAGGACAAGGGCAAGATTCGGACCACGAAGACGAAGACGAAGAGGAAGATGAAGACGAACCCCATGCTCCTTATACCGTTATCAAAAGCGATTATGCAATCGAGATTGAGAAGACGGTTCCTTATGGTCCAAGCAACTACGAGTGGGGAAAGAGGTTAGGGATGTTGCGAAATCATGTTTACAACCATAGCATGTTCTTGATTGATGATCCAAAAGCTCAGTCTTACACAGACCAGGACACCGTTCCTATCTTAACCCCCCTAGACTAAGGATATATACAATTGATGTACGTAGTTCCTATCTTAATCAGCCTCAAGAGTACGTCAGTTTCAAACTAAGGATATAATGCTAGCTCAATGTTATTGTATTTGTTATCTATCTTCAATTTTTAGAGATAGTTTTCGTAATTTTTCATAATTTTGTCCTATTTCATCAGCTTTACCCAAACTAGGGTTTGTGCTCTTTGCCTTACCAAAAAAAAAGGGTAGTATTAGTAGGGTTTGTGCTCTTTGCCTTACACAAAAAACTAGTTTAACCCCCGTACCATGTACGGGTAATGTGATGATCAACCCGATTTAATATAATATAGGTATGTTTTATAAACTTCTTCGGGAGGAAATCTATGGGTTTACATTACAAATTAAAATTTAGTTCAAGATAAAATTTAGTTCATGATCAACAAACCTTTAAAATTTGGCTTGGAATTTTTTTTTTCTTTCCGTAAGAGTAGAAACTTGGAGTAATATTATTCCAAAAATTAATAATACATATATAATGTATCATGTATTAAAAAAAAATTAGTTCAAGATAAAGTTGTATTAAATAATAATATTTGTGATCTAGCATATATCACGAATTCAAAAAAAATTTAGTTCAAAGATAAAGTTGTCTATTATTAAATAATAATATTTGTGATCTAGCATATATCACGCATTCAAAAAAAAAATTAGTTCAAAAATAAAGTTGTCTATTATTAAATATTATTTCTTCATATTGTGGTAATGATCGTATAAAAATTATATATTTCTATAGATATCTTCCTATATGTTCTTTAAAATTACCAAATCATGTATATTTATCTTTGGGAAATTCCGCACGGTAACCACGAGGTTTTGCAAATTCCGCGTGGTACCCAAAGGTTTTCGGTATTCCGTGTGGTAACCACGAGGTTTTGCAGATTCCGCATGGTAACCTTGGTCTATTATAAAAAGTTAAAATTATATAAAAACTTACCCATCCTTTCTACTTAATTACACAAATTACCCTATCTTTAGTTTTTTTAAACTATCTAATCTATTTTATAAAACACCTAACTTTATAATTTTAATATTATATATCTCTTTTTTTATTTAATCTTTTTCCATGACATTATATATTATTATTTTACAAAATCTATATTTTTTAATTATTAAAAAAAGAACCACATTTTTCAAATTTGTATTAAAAAATTAAAATAGAATTGATAGGTTTGTTGAAAAAATAAAAAATAAAAAACAAATTAATATATTATACCTAATTTGAAGTATCATTTAAATAGGTTTTTTCAACAAAACTATCAAATATATTTTATTAATATACTTAGTGAGAAGTATTACTTAATACATAATTTATTTTTAAATGTTAAGTTATTATTAATACAAAAAATTGCCTAAAATTGAACATTCCGTAAAAAAACCTATAATGTTTACACATTTTTAATGTCATGGTATATGTACATTATGTTAAGAAAAAATAATTCTATTTTATTTTAAAAATAAATTACTTGAACTAGTGCACCAACTTTTAAAGAACACCCTCTTAAAGGATCAACTATTTATAAAGTTCAAGTTTATATTTTGTTAATAAGAAATGGTAGTTTCTTAAAAATTAGGTATGCTTTTGTTAATTTGAAAAAAGAACTATTTTTTATACAAATTTGAAAAATGTGGTTCTTTTTATAATAAAAAATATATAAGATTTTGTAAAATAACAATATATATTTTCATGGAAAAAGGGTAAATAAAAAAATATAATACTAAAATTATGAAGTTAGGTGTTTTATAAAAATAGATTAGATAGTTTAAAAGAAAAACTTAAAAAAGGGTGATTTGTGTAATTAAGTAGAAAGGAAGGGTATGTTTTTATATAATTTTAACTTTTTTTAAAAGACCAAGGTTACCACGCGGAATCCGCAAAACCTCGTGGTTACCACACGGAATACCGAAAACCTTTGGGTACCACGCGGAATTTGCAAAACCTCGTGGTTACCGGGCGGAATTTCCCTTTATCTTTCTATTGTGATTAATGTTTTTTATATACGCAAGGATCCGGTTGATTATTTTATTAAAAATACGACACATGGCGTAATTTTCTGTAAAGACTTTAAATTGTCTCCGCTTTATATCATAGACAGTATAGATAGGTCATGTTTACAAGTATTATTCACAAGACTCTTATCGTTTTTAAATATACAATGCATTGTATTGAGGTCTTTTTTAATCACTTGTTAATTTGGGCAATAAACTACATTGCTCGTTTTTCTGTTGCGCACTACAACATTAGTTGGATGAGAACAAAACATATATAGAAAGCAATGAATTGAATAAGCTCTAATGTACAAGTACTAGCTCTAATGTTGGCGATAAATTTGCCTTTATATATAATTTTTTTTTTTTTGGTTGAGGGCGCTGCCCATGAGAGTCGAACCGGTGACCTCTGGGTACTACCCTTGGAGGCTTAACCGTTTTGACTAAATGCCCGAAGGCTTTATATATAATATGGTATGTGCGTGTCAGCCAACATCACATTATTCACGTATACAACATATATAACTGAATGAAAAAAATGATCTTAATTATGTTTCTTAAAATTCAATAATTTACAAATAATTTCTCTTTGATTAATTCAAGGGTCACATTCACATTATGCTACTGATATATATATATATATATCAGTGACTTCCATAAGGTGATTTGCATTCTCGAAGCCTTCTTTCGTTTGAAAGCAATTTTGCAAACCTACAAAAATTCCAAACAAAATCATTATGTATCATTATGAATTGGTTGTGAATTATTACTTATTTCAAATTAAACGAATTCATCAACTCCAGTTTAGTTAATAGTTTGGATATTTTTTTCCAAATTTGATTTTGTTAATGAGTACACATGAACAAATATTAAGAAAAACCGATAATATAGTATATATTATTCAATCGAGTCGTTTTAATAACGATATGTACCTTCTCAAGGCATCCTCATTCGTACCACCATTTTCAACTGGTTCAGAAAGACCGGTCTCCAAATTAACCCTAGACATCGGCTTCTTCAACAACTTTTCGCCTATCTTCACTAGATTGTCCAAGTTCTCCTTCGTCGCCACGTCAACCGAAGAATCTGCGCCCTTCAACGTATCATCCTAAGCATTTAATTTGAATTCCAAATTAATGCGCATACTTAAAAACGCCTCAAATCTTAGGGCTCATTTAGTATCCATACCAAAATATCGATACCTTGATATTAGTAAAGGTATATACTCATACCCGATCTCAAAATATTTTAATATTCATAAGGATATCAATATCCGACATCTCATTTATATCACTGGTATTCATACCAAATGAGCACTTAATGTACGTATGTACATGTTATTCGTACATACTTGGATTCGGAGATATTTGTCTTCTGAATGGAGGGCTTGAAAGACGACAGAGATGTGGAAATCAACCATATCAGCACTAGCATGAGTAAACACATCAACCAAAGGAGTTGAATGGCCATGGATTAGCCAGCCTAGGGTTCCCCATTTAACCGCCATCTTCGCGTTATACTTGCGCTCAGTCTTCGGCATCCCTGTGCCCAACGAGATCACCAGAAAACGCCCGTAATCCATCGGACTAATGGGGAAGAAATCGGGATTTTGGTCGAATATTTGCTTTGTCACTTGGCTTATAGCCACCAAAGTCTACAACAAAAACATGCAACGTACGTACTTTCTAACAAGTAATACAAAACTCACCCTAGTTTGTAACAAGTAATACAAAATAATATTACCTAAGACCTATGGTCAAATTCTTTGTTGCATGTATCTATTGTTTTATCTTTTGTTTAACAAAATTTCATAATAATTCATTGCAGGTACTCCCTCCGTCTACTTCTATATGTGATCTTTTAACAATTTATACAAATATTAAGACAATCCTATTTTTACTAAAACACTCTTATTAGATCATCCCTAATGTAATTAATTCTCCTCGTATATTATGAGCTTTACACTTTCCAAGAGTTCAATTAATTAACAAACTACTTAAGGATAATTTTGGAACTTACTAGGCAAAAAAGGCTAAAAGACCCTATGGAAGCAGTAAGGATCCTCTACACCTCTCGGTGTAACCTTCGGTGCTCCACTTTATTATTTACACTATGAAATAACAATAAAAAAAATTCAAAAAATTATATTCATATAGTAAACGTTTATTCTTATTTAATTTATGAATTTTTGTGATATAACTTTCTAGTGAATATTTTTAATAGCCAAAAAGATGATTAATTCATCATTTTTAATGTAAAAAATTGTAATAATAACTTTTTTTATCATCAAAATGTACAAATGTATGATACTTATCATTTATAATATAATTAAAATTATTTTTCAAAAAAGTAATGCTAACTTATAGTATAAATAATAAAGTGGAGCACCGAAGGTCACACCGAAAGTTGTAGAAGATCCTTACTGGGACTAAAGAGGTTTTCGGCAATTACTAAAGCCATAAATGTCATTTTTCACGAACTTGCATAGTTCATATCGTATATACAACAAAAGTGGACGTACATACTGGATTATTTGCAGCAACACCACCATCAATGAGATGAAAGTCATGTTCATTGCCCTCACAATCTTCGGTTTTGAAGTAGTGAGCTGGAAGGTAAGTGGGAGCTGCTGACGTGCTCATGCATATGTCAGCAAGTCGTGCATCCAAATAAGGCGCCTTTGTAACCTAATTAAAACATTGTGTATCCTTTGGTTAGTTAGTTAGAATATATGTACACAACTATATGCATGCATTCATCACAATGAAGCATGTCTAACCTGATAAGTTGAGAATATCGTAGGTTGTAGAAGCTTTATGTCGAAGGTTGGAATGACGACGTGCGCCAACGTGTCGCTTGTCCCCGAGTTTGTCCTTTACGAGCTTGCGCAAATACTTGCCATCATATTTTGGTCCTTGTAATGATTTCACGACTTTCCTTATCGGTGACAACATGTCTCTATATCAGGATATCAGGTATGAGTATCGACGGACATTCGTAAACAAGGTGATCAGAAACAACGTTCGTTCACATGGTTAACGATATAAAGGGTGTGCGTTCGCGTGGTTACCTCCTTTGAGGGAAAATCTTGGGCGAGTGTTCGAGATAGAATGCTTTGATGTCTTTGGTAGAGAACAGAGGGCGGTTATTCTCGTTCGGTGTAGCTAACATGGCTGTTATGAGACCGCCTGTACTCGTCCCTGCCATCACATCGAAATAATCTGCAAGCCTAGCACCCTCCCCATCCAATTCCTACAACAATTCCATAGTGAACTAAAAGTTAATAACAAACAAGATAACGTCAAGTTACATAGTATAAAACGTCTAAGTCATGTTATTTCTCGTGCCAATTTGTCTGGCTACCAAGGTATGTACCTGAAGGTATGCTTCAAGATTTGCAAGGATGGTTGCGGGAATGATTCCTCGTACTCCACCTCCATCGATACTTAGTATAGTTATAAGGTTTCCGTATGTCGGAGGCTGGATTTGGAGAAGCGACGACAATGTTCTCTCCATATGACTTCAACCAACGGTTCTGCAAACTATTTGATGAAAGAATTGAAAGAAATCGACGAATATAGAAACTAGCACAACAAAATTGATATGAAGACTGAAACTTGTTGATATGTTATAGTAACATATGCCTAGAATCCCAATTATATAGTTTAACATACATATGGAAAATTCCTATGTGCTATACTCCTTTCTAGGAAACATCGGAAGAATGATATATTTCTACGTGGCCAAAATGGAGCCGTGAAAGATCGAAGAAAATTAGTTGAAGGAAATTCTTTTAGCAGACTACTAGACTAGTGGTTTGGAATTGTCTTAACTCTCAATGCATATGGTCTGAGACGTAGTAAAAAGTATGCATGGTTATTGGTTAATTGGCCACCACGTAAGTTGGTTATAAATCTTGTCATAGATATAGTGCTTTTGTAATTTCCACCCATGGAAGATTATATTGCTTGTTTACAAAGGGTTAAGGTAATTAAGTCAATATAGTCGAGCTTATTGGTCAAAGAATTTGACTCCCATTTTCGGAAAATTTTAAAATTCGAAAAATGTACATTCTTATCCTTAAACCTCCACAATTTACAATTCTTGGTACATATCTATCATAATATGTGAATTAACACGTTTGGTTTCACATGTAATTGCCTTATTGGCAAATTATCTTCAATCAACCAATCAATCAATGTAGTAAATTTAACATTTCAAGTAACTTGCGTGGCATCATTCGACTAATTCCTTATCGGTAGTAACAGTGAGAACTGTGCATGCATTATATTATTGCTACATGGGTTATTTTCTTGGTAGAGAAAACGCATGCATGATTGTATGTTGTAATTCGTTATCGTTGACTCCCGTTGCTCAATTTCATAGGTAACTACTTTTCAATCTCTGACTAAAAGACGTAGTTATTAAGGTTGTAATTCTCGAAAATGGGTTGGGTTCTGAATGAACGTTCGTATACAACATTAAGCTCGGGCTCAATTTCGTACTTATTTTAATCGTAACCTATATCAGCTTACAAAAATAAAAATCATACTATATAGTTTGAAAGATAGCACCAAAACTGCATACGTAGTTTTTACTCAAACCTTATAACATATATATATGCATGTACGTATAGTGAAACTTATCGATGAGTATATATAGAGCTTCTCGTTAACGTATAATCGAGCTTACTTATGAACAACGAGTCAAGGTCTCTTATATCCAAGTTCACCTCAAAGCTCTTTCGAGCCTTTTTCATTGTGGAATTTCCCTTGCGAAGAATCTGGAGGTCAGGATGGGGGCACACCTGGCTAAACGCAAAGAGAGTGCGCCCAAAAGACCCAAACGGAAAAGCACCCAAAGAGCCCAAAAGCCCACAAAGGAAGAAAACTTTCACAACAAAGTACAGAACACAAAAACAAACCAAACCAAAACACAAAACACGAAATAAAACAAAACAAAGCAAAGACCAAGCCAAACAAAACCAAAAACCCAAGCTTGCCGGTCTGATCGGGCTCTAACCATCCACCATGCGAATCTTCTCCCTCGTCAAACACGGAGAAGGAAAAAGAACTGGGCCGAGTATGGGCCTTACGTGAAATACCCAAACAAATTGGGCCGTTTAAAACGGCCCAACAGAATATACTCGGCCTCCTCTTCGCTGTCTCCGTCGTCTTCCTAGACTCCCCCTTCACATTCTGCAAACAAATCAATCTCCTTTCTTTCCGTACAATCCGCTGTTTTTACCGCCATATCTTCCAGAACCTTCGCCATCTTCCAAACCTGGAGAAATCGGCAAGAATTCATGCTTCGTCCATGTCTCCGATCATCTCTTCGCCTCCGATTTCCGCGCCCTCGCCTTCTCTCCTCATCCTCCTCGTCCAATTCTCACCATCGCAACTCAATCGAATCCCCTAACGAGCCGAAATCGCTCTCTCCGATCCTCAATTCAACCTCCCATGGCCTCAATCCCCTCTCCTCATCTCCCTCCTCTCGCGCTCCTCTCCTCGCCTTCGCCTTCGCCTCCGCCGCCTCCCTCTCCTACCTCCTCCTCTCCGGCGAGAGCAACAACGCCACAATCGAGCACTCGATCGAGAAATCGAGGGAGTCGGCGATCAGGATCTTGAACCGGATGAAGCACACCGGAGTGGCGGCGTCCGTGCTATGGCAGTCGCTGAGGTCGGTGTTCTCGTCGGCGAACCACGAGGTGAGGTCGGGGTTTGAGTTTAGGGTTGCGTCGTTTCTGGCGGATATTGCGGCGGTCAATGCGAGTCGGAGGGCGGCGGTTGTGGTGGCTGGTGGTGGTAAGGTGGTGGATTGGCTGTTGGAGACCGTTGCTGTTGCCGGAGAAGGGAATGGGACTCAGGCGGAGGCTGCTAGGGCCTTGGCTTACTTGATTGCGGATCCTGGTGTTCGTGATGAGGTGTTTGGTAGGCCTCGTGCTGTTACGTATCTTATGCGGTCTATTTTCTCGTCTCAGCCTCATCATCGCTCCAAGAAGGTTAGGTTAACACGTTCATTCTTCAGTCTATTTGATTTAGGATGGCTTAGTTCAAAATTTTATCACAGTTCTGAGGTTGGAACTTTGATAAATTAATTGTTGTGAATGTAATGTGCAATGAACTTTTAACTGGCTAGCTAATGTGAGTCCTGGTTAGGTAGAGTTTTGTTGGAATGGCGTGAATTTATCTACTGTGTGTAAATGTGGACAATTTGTGAAGTACTAATGGTAACCAATACAGAAACCATGTTGCAATGATAGGTTAGGTTAACAGATTCATTGTTCAGTCTTTGATGAATTAATTGGTGTCAATGTAGTGTGCAATGAACTTTTGATTGGCTAGCTAATGTGAAACCTGGTTAGGTAGAATTTTTATTGGAATGACATGAATTTAACTACTGTTTGTGAATGTGGACAACAATTTTTGAAGTACTAATGGTAACCAATACTGAAACCATGTAGGGTAAGCTCAGTTTAAGTTGGTGGTCGTGATAGAAAATAAAGTTTTGTTATGGGAAGACATGGTCAATTTTGCAGAACGTTATCATTATCCTTGCAGTTATATTGCAAGCTAACTATGGCTAGGCTAGAAGAATGTGATCAAGCAGCTAACTATGGCTAGGCTAGAAGAATGTATGGTTAGTTAGTGATCAAATTTAGAGGAATAAGGATTTTAGAGTAGGCAAAAGTTGCATGTGATTGCAAAACGTGTTAATACCAAATCATCAATAGTGTATAAATGTATTATCATGATTCATAAAGTTAGTATACTGTAAAGGCCAGGTTACAATGGATGGTGAATTTTAGTATGAACTGATCCTGTGTCTTCCAAAACTAATCTTATTCTCATCTAGTGGTTTTTTTTCCTTCTTTCTTTTTTTTTTTTGTTAGTTGATTTATTCATCATGGAATTTTGAATCCCAAGCTAAAACCTAACTTATCTTCCAAAAATGTTGTGATGGAGCAGAATTCTAGACGTACTCCATTAAGTATTTCAGATTCTTTGAATGGTCGAAGCATGCTTATTGCTGCAATTATGGATGTTGTAACTTCCAACTGTGAGAGTTTGGACAATGCCCTGGTGCATTCATCTCTTCCAGCACACGCTGATATGAGTGATATTGCTGCAGCCATACAAGTTATTGAAGGTGGGATGACTGTGGAGGATCCACAGTCTAATGATGATGATGATGGTGGGAAAGGATTGAAGGGAATTGGAATCAAAGTCCTTGGAGATACTGCTGTTGTCGGACTTTCAAGAAATTCTGGGACATTGGAGTACACCAGTAGTGGTGGTTATAAAGAACCTAGAGAATATAATCCGGAAAAATATTTGGTACAAAATAGAAATAAGAGCTTTCTATCAGAAACTAATTTGTCTTCAGCTGTTGTCCCTGGTCTCTGGGATGATCTGCATACTCAGCATGTAGCTGTTCCTTTTGCTGCATGGGCATTGGCAAATTGGGCATTGGCATCAGAAGAAAACAGAATCCATATAAAAGAGCTGGACAGCGATGGCCATGCTATCACTACTGCTTTGTCAGCACCTGAACGGTCTGTGAAGTGGCATGGAAGCTTGGTTGCTCGCTTGTTATTAGAAGATAAAAACCTTCCATTGAATGACTTTGTTTGTGACTGGAGCACTAGTCTTCTTTCTACCATAACTCAAGCGTGTAGAGATGAAGACATTTCCTTGGCACAGGTGGCATTGACTACATTTCTGCTCTCCGTTGAAAAGAGTCCAGAGGCAAAGAAAGTTGTAATGCATAAAGGCCTACCAATGATGAGGAGAACTGTCAAACTGACACCAAAACATAAGAATATACAAGAAGCACTAGCTAAGGCCTTGGAATTGATCAATGCTGGTGATTTGCATTTATCACTTGAAGAAAGTGAAAGGTGGTCTGGTATCCTCCTTCCTTGGGCATGTGGCAGGTCATCTTCTGAAGGCATACAGTCATCAGCTACATACATACTGTCTCGTATTCTTGAAGATCATGGCCCATCAACTGTACCAGTTTCTCTAGGATGGCTTACTCTTATATTAACTGAAGTTTTGGCTTCTACTAAGACTAGATCACAGAAGGACAAAATTCAGCCTAAAACCGATGATGTGAAGGTTTGATCTATACCTTACATTGTTTTCCTCTCCGTTGACATTGAAGAATATCTTTCCTTGTGTTGATTGATCATGTTTTGTGACTTTTCTTTTTATGTTTGGCAGACGCAAGTAAATCAATCAAATATATCTTCTGCTGCTCTAATCGCTAATCAGCTGGCAAGTGCTGTTGTCAATCTGGCTGGAAATAGGCTAGAAACAGCTCTTGACTCTGCTGGCTCATTTCCATTTGAGGACCTTCTTTTGCAAGAACCCTTTGCAGAGCCGTTTAAAAAACTAAATAAACAGCGAAATAAGTTCCATGTTGCGGACTTTGCAGTTGTTACCATGAAGGGCATCAAAGCTTTGGCTGAAGTTTGTACGGATGATCCTTTGTGTCAAAACATAGCCACAGATTCTGGCATGCTATGTTTGCTGAGGCGCTTCTTACTTAGAGATGATTATGAGAAGTTAGCTGCCATGGAAGCATATGATGCATCAAGAACCAGAGAAACACAGGATCAGACATCAAATGCCCCTAGTGATGAAAAGGACTCAGGTGCTGAGGATCCATCTAGTGTTCGTATTCCACCAACTGCACATATGAGGAGGCATGCAGCTAGACTCCTTACTATTTTGTCAGCCCTTCCAAAGGTACAAAAGGTTATTAGAGGAGATGAAATCTGGTGTAAATGGCTTGAAGATTGTGCTAATGGGAGAATTCCAGGTTGTCATGACCTAAAGCTTCAAAGCTATGCCCGTGCAATCTTGCTGAATGTATTGTGCAATGGAAAAGATGAAACAGGGTCTGAAAGTGGTGATGAATCAGATGGTGCTATGACAAATCACAGCTGCACGACTCCACAATACGATGACAAGATATTCCTAATCAATCCTGGGTCACCGCACTGGAAGTGCCCTGACAAACGAATATCTCAGGAAACAAAATCACATGTTTTTGAAAGATCGTCCACAAAAGATGGTGATTATGTTGAAGGGAAGGATGGAAATTCAGAACATGGTACCATTGACGAGGATCCTTCTCTTGATGTAGTTTTTGTTCATGGCCTTCGTGGCGGGCCTTTCAAGTCTTGGCGAATATCTGAAGACAAGTCATCAACTAAGTCTGGACTTGTGGAGAAGATTGATCAGGAAGCTGGAAAGCAAGGGACCTTTTGGCCAGGTGAATGGCTCTCAGCTGATTTTCCTCATGCCCGCTTGTTTTCACTTAAATTCAAGGTTTGTTTGCATTTGGTTCTTGGAACTTTTTTTAAAGTAGGAACTTAGAAGTAGTGTTTTTCTTGGAACTTAAAACAAGATTTATTTCCAACTTGATTTGCTGGTGCTTCAGCCGTAAGTTGTAAAGAGAAAAGAGTGTGTGCATGTTATAGATATATTCAATCTCAAATAAATGTCTACTTAGGTTGGATGGCCATTAGAAATTTTCTGGGTGTGATGAGGAGGGGAGACTGTGGTGGAGTTGGTGTAAGAGGGATGGAAAATAAAATTGTGCTTATAAATTATTGTGCTGTTCTTGAAGTAAGCCCAGTTAGTTTAACATACCTTATATATTATCCTTGCAGTCTAGCTTAACTCAGTGGTCTGGAGCCAGCCTTCCTCTTCAGGTTCGTGCTGCTGTTCATTGTTTCAGAAGCATTATTGGACTTTTTTTATGTATGTATATCTTTAAATAGTATCCAATGCCACATTTTCCGCACTCACTTGTATTTCCCTTTGCCCTGTGTCTTGACTTTTGCAGGAAGTCAGCTCAATGCTTCTACAGAAGCTTATTGCTGCAGGCATTGGGAGCCGACCTGTTGTCTTTGTGACTCATAGGTTTAATATCTGTTATTAGATCTCTCTTTCTATCTTAACATGTCAGTTTGTTATCATATTCGGTACCCTCATTAAAGATATAAAAAATGTCACATTTTTCTTAACCACAAAAAAAAGTCACCTTTGTTCTTTAACAATAGGAGTATGATAAACTGAGAGGAAATATTTCTTGGAGATAATATAGAGCTTAACTTACAGTTAATGTGCACAGCATGGGAGGCTTGGTTGTCAAGCAGATGCTACATCAAGCTAGACAAGAAAATCTGGATCATCTCGTGAATAACACCATTGGAGTTGTATGTCCTCTCATTCTAGAATGGGGCACTACTTCTTTAGTTTTTAGACGATTACTAATCCTGGACATTGAATCTGGTCTTAGGTTTTCTACAGTTGTCCACATTTTGGCAGCAGACTTGCAGACATGCCTTGGCGTATGGGTCTTGTCCTTCGGCCTGCCCCGACTGTAATTATCTCTTCGTTCTCCTCTCCTTTGATATATTTAAAAATGATTTCAGCAAATAATGACGAGTCCTGTTATATATGTAGATCGGAGAGCTAAGAAGTGGTTCACCAAGGTTAGTTGAGCTGAATGAATTTATACGTCAGCGACACAATAAAGGCTTTGTTGACGTTCTCAGTTTCTGTGAGGTAATACTAGTGTCAAATATCATCAAGTTTACGAAATAAAAGGACCAGATAGTGATAATTTGTTGTTTTCTATAGACCAAGGTCACCCCAATAGTTGAAGGCTACGGTGGATGGGCTTTTCGCATGGAGATTGTACCAATGGAATCCGCATACCCTGGATATGGGGAACTTGTGGTAAGTATCAAATAAGCTAGCTAATGGGTCTGTTTTTCTCAGTAAGTTTATGGACTCTTGATCCTTACATTTAGTAAATTTCTGGAACTAGGTGTTAGACTCAACAGACCACATCAACTCATGCAAGCCACTTAGCAAAGAGGATCCTTCATACACTGAGATATTACAATTTTTACGCAAATTGAAAGCTCAGTATACATAGTAGAAGATTCCTTCTCTATGCCACCTTATTTATCCGTGTGGTAAAATATTATCACACTTGAAGAGTGATATAGAACATATGTAGTTAGCTTTACTTCATATAGGGCGCAACGCTTTGTTCATTTGCACAAATATTACTTGTAGTGTTTGTCTCAATAGATCCCTTATGAGGTATAGGGTTACCCGAGAAGGCGGCTTATTGGTGCTTCTTGTGTTTGGATTTGGATCTGGCATTGTAAATGCATAGTTGTCAAGCTTCTTGAGCATAGATTTTCCAGTTTTGTTAACATTTATCACTGTTGATATACGTTGGATGCTGTGTAGTCCTTTTTTTGTTGGTGAATAGAATAATGTTCATTTTTAGATTTTACTTTGTTCCCATTATTTCAGTTAATGTTCATTTTTATTACATCTGTTGTCTGCAGCTTATTACATCTTTTCCCCGCATTTACCCAGAATTTTATTAACGGTTTTTCTATTGTGTGCCCTAAGAGCACGTTACGAGCATACTGTTCAAATAAAACACTAGTGAAGATGCAGGAATGTGTTGCGAAAACACAAGTATTTCCATTTCTAAGTCTTCAGCTGTTCTTAAAAGTCCCTATGTCACATTGCTTTGCTAAGAAAGATCAAACTAGTGTTATTTACAAGGAATGGTACAGATTTCAAACGAGCAAATAATGTGTCAACTAACAAGTATGGCCATTTTGCTGAATGTCATCCTTTTTCGTCCGTTCGATAACAAACCTATCGACGATCCTAACCGTAGCCAGCGGATCCTGATGCGCAAACGCTGCGCTCCAATTGCTCGGGTGCTTCCTCTGGTGGCTCAGCTTCTGCTGCTTCCCTTCCTCTTCCCACTGTGGATCTACTTTCCACTCTTTAGGAACCTGCAAATTCACCACAAAAGGAAAAGACTCACAATGGTGTGTTTGTTGGATGATAAAAACTAGTTGAAAAACTTGAACAAATTTCTCCAACTTGACATTGTTAGTTGGACACAAAAAAACAGACTAGAAACAAGTTGAAGAAGTAATTTTTCCGGTGTAAATTTGTTGGTTAGACACATCCATATTAACAAAAAGTAAGAGAGCAAATTGCAACAGAAACAACTTCAACTTGTTAGTTTTTACGGTGTAAATTTGTTGGTTTTTCCGGTGTAAATTTGTTTTCACGAACGAAAAAAGATGCAGTTCTTCAAAATGTTTTCAATGTGTTTCTTACCTTATCAACTGCAAGTGTAAAGACTTCAAGATCTCCATCCGGTGTGATGTGGAACCGGGTGAACGACTTGTAGTTAGCGATACGAAGGGAGGAGAAGGCTTCATCAAAATGTAAGTGGAGCCAGTTGATGCAAATGTAGAGGTAGCTTCCTAGCACCAAGGAGACAACTGGGGTCGAAAAAACCCAAAAGTAGAGGAAAACCGACGCATAATATATGAGGGCTCCACTTCTGGAAAGTGATTGCATTCCATGCTTGCATATATTGCTCCTAGTTACAGCCATCACCTGATAATGAGATGCAAATTTTTTCAAGATCAGAACATCTTCAGCAGAAAAACGAGAACAAGACACAATACAACTGTTTTCTAACCTATGCCATGTAATTAAATTGTGAGAATAAATTGGAAAATATGACAATCTTTTTTGAACAGAGGGAGTATATAATTAGGATTTTGCAATTGTTATAGGGTTTATGTTCTTTTTTAGGCTAACAATTTTGAAATCAGGTTCTTAACCTATGAGTCTATGACAAGGTGAGATGTAAGGCCCACCTCAGGGACATCAAAAGCAGACATTAGATACTTGATGCATGCTGGGTACAGGCCAAATGTCCACTGCTGTATACGAGCACGAAGCCCAGTTGGATCCGGGAAGTGCTCTCCTTCAACTTGTTTATACCAGTCGTATAGCGTGTGGTATCCTGAAATACACAACCACAAAGTTATAAACAAACCTGACAAGTTCCTAGAGTTAGATAGAAGAAAGTGATTACCAGAAGTCGCTAGCAGTTTATGCCGAATACACAACTCAACCCCGAGTTCCATCAGCAACATCAGGATCAATGCGGAAGCAAGGTGTGCAGAAACATGAAGAAGCCCGATAAAGACCCGTCTTTTACGTGACACTTTGGATGGGACCAGATATATGGCGGATATCATCAATACGATAGCAGCAACCAAGGAGACGTAAGACTGCTCCAGCAAGAATATAAAGGCATCCCCCACAGTACTGAAGAAGCTTTTCACATGACCAGAAAATGAATCCTCTCTCAGAATATGCTTAAGCTCACACTGCAGAAGAATGGCAAATAATCAATGAAACTTTCTTGAATTTGATTTATATAGATTTTATAAAGCATTTTTTATTGGGTGTGAAAAAACATTTTTTCCGATAACAGGCCTAAATTATGCTCTCGGTCAGGATGCCATTCGACCACGAAGATGCCTGAAACTTACTGTAACCGTGCAAATATTAAGGATTTTGGGTATGAAAATAACCTGAGGAAACATAGAGAAGGCCAGGAGAAAATATATAATGCCACCAATGAAATCAAACTGCCAGTTCTTCTTTCTGAACTTCAGTATGTTGCCCAAAGCTATCTGCGAATATCGCAAACTAGAGAACATCAAAAAGG
The DNA here is from genome assembly GCA_963924305.1 of Polygonum maritimum. NCBI lineage: Eukaryota > Viridiplantae > Streptophyta > Magnoliopsida > Caryophyllales > Polygonaceae > Polygonum > Polygonum maritimum. The sequence continues at coordinate 38,786,104 of OZ002735.1, forward strand.
CTATCACTTTCAGCAAATACAAACTAGCAAAAGAGCTAAGAAGCTAAAAATTACCCGGCTAGAATCTTCACAAGAAGGATATGCAGCCTTCATCTCATACGGAGTTTCATAATACTTTCTGAAATTGCCGAAGACGTGGGTGGGATGCAAAAAGGCACCACCGCCACCATTAACAATGAGATGCTGCACATAGACAGGTTTATCGGAGGGCAAGTATGAGTGGCGCATATAGTGGTGTAGATCCCCTGCAATGCGAAGCTTGCATCTTCCTTTTAGATGGTCACGTATCAGATATGCGATATTTTTTCCAGAAGTATGATTCCAGTACCAATCAAGAAGCCAGCTCGGTTCGTGTGTCATTATGATCACTGAATCATTCTCTTCAACCTGAATGAAAGAAAAACAGAAATAGCAGATGAGAAACACTTTGATATATTTTACAAAAGAAGAAGCTGCTAGGCTGAAGATCTGAGATACGCCTGTACCTTCTCACTTATCAACTCAGAGAAGAACTTGAACTGGTAAACATCAATGTCACCATGAAGGGCTAGATCGAGCCCGAAAACCCACCACCTTTTAGGAAGTTGGATTGCAAAATAACTCTTCTGCTGAGGCATAAGCCAACCACCCAACCAATTCTTGTGGCATATGTAGCGCATGAAAGTGTGAAGTCCGTCAAACCAATCTAAATAGAAAGGAAATAAGGTTTAGGCAACATGTAAAGTGATAAAGCCCATAAAAAAAAGATATCAGATAGACTACAGCAATAAACTGAGCATCCAAACGTGCATTTACAGTATTATTAAATAACAGCAAATAAAAAAAGAAGCAGTAGTAACTAGTTACAGAAAGTAAGTTGACCATACCATGATTTCCAGGAATAAGAAAGCATTGAGGTCCATCATATTGCTTAAGACTAGGCACCCCATCAGGTAGCTCTGGCTTCTTGGTAGCTATATGCTCATCTTTATACCATTGTGGAGACTGGAGAGCATACTTAAAGGGACGGAAAAAACGGTTTTCATATGTGAATGCTGATGGATTGGGGTACCTGAAATACCAAATTGAACAGAAATATTAAAATTATCCACTGATTATGTCCAGCCAACTGAGAGCATATCGCCATGTGGAGTTCTTATATAAGTACCATAAGATACGGACATAAAAGTATTCAAGGATGAACTTACGCAAGATCTCCCCCTATAAGTAGCATGTTTCCACGTTTAAGGAAGCGTTTAGTGCCAGCAATCTTCTGACTGATACCAGGTTGAGCAAGCAACCGAGCTACACTGTAAGATGAGTTGCCTCCATCACCAGTATCAGCCATGAAGTCGAACCAAAAGTCATCTTTTTCACTGAAATGATCATAGAAAGGATCTCCTTGTTGGGCTCCATCTTGTGTGGGACTCATGGATGCCTAATGTAAGAGATTTCCATCACAAGGCACAAAGAGAGCAAAATTTTAACAAGCAGAACCACCTAAGACAAGATGATTGAAAACATCTAAGATAATTCTCAAGAATCGAGAAAGGACCAGAAGCCAATATCCTAAAAAACTTTTGAATCAAACAAATTCAAATGCTTTAAACCCATAAAGTACCTAATTGAATATATACCTGCATCATTCGCATGTCAAACCGTCCAAGGAAAACTGTCACAGACACCAGAAGGTCAAAAACAGTTTTGAACAAATCAGCAGATGTCCTGAAAAATGAAAGCAATGTCAATGAAAACAAATACACGTAATACTCAAAATGACCAAAATTTGCTAGTGGAAAGGGGTGAAACAATTACCCTGAGTACCAAGGTACCATATCCAGAAATTCGGGTTCATCCTTGTTCTTCTTCAGTTTCTCGTATTCCTTAGCTGATGAAGGATGAGTAAGAGCCCATCTGTTGAATGTAAGAAATAAATGAAACAGTAAACAAAAGAAATCAAAGGGGGATGATATGTATTCACATCAGCAGATTCAAATGTATGATGTTTCATTGAAGAGATATAGACCAGGAAGCTGAAAGATGTGTGATCAAAGAGGTTAGGACTACAAAATGCTATTTTAGCATTTTTTTAGCCCTGAACCATTAGTCTAGTTCTCATGTCAATCTGAAAACCGGGTTCTATTGCCCGAAAACATACAGCTCAGCATCTTTACCATTCAGAGAGTTCATATAAAGAAAGTTAGTTGACCATATACATTATGGGGAGTAACTAATAAGAATCAACTCTTGGAATAAAAACTAATAACTTGAATGCATAGTTCAAACTCCAACATGTTAGTCTGGAAAGAAGTTAGACCGGCCAGAGAGGAATAGAGATTGCTAAGATACTGACTTTTTTTTCGTTTCAACTAGTTTCAAGTATTATGGCAAATTCTAAATCTTAGATCTCATTATATAAAGTGGTTATCAATTGTATGCTCCAAAACCTTGGATCCTGAAGCAAATGTTTTTATCTAAAACATAAGATTAAAAGTAAAGGAAAGTTGATTTTTATACAACACAACAAGCTGATAATACATCACTTAATATTAGAGCTCACCCAGTTAAAATTATTTAAGGATACCACACTTAATAAGTTGAAAATACAACAATAAATTTTAAACGCACCCACTTAAAATTACTGAAGGATACAACATTATACAAGTTGATAATACAACACTAAGATTTAGAATTCACCCAAAATTACTTCAGTATTCAACACAATATAGCTATATAAGTTGAGAATTAGAACTCACCCAGTTGATCTCTCAACTACATAATTAGCCATGTAAAGGCCTATAAAAGTGGCCCACAAAGAATATATGGGAGAGATTCCATCTGAAGATTCCCCACATGATCCATTGCAAGCCAGCTGATAAATGATAAGAGAACTAATTATCATAGATTCTATATCAAAAACAGAAAAATCAGAACTTCTATTGACTTCCAATTTTACCTCTCCATAAATCACCCACTTTGACAGAAGAGGATAATCACTAGCAGAACCAACTGGAGCAAACCAAGAAGAGCAAACCTGGTCTTTGAACTCATTCATGCGCAAAAACTGTACCAACCATGTGTTGTTTCTCTCTTCCGTCTTCCAGAAGGAAAACCATCTAGAATTTCTTCGCTCAAGGGGCCTGTCTCTCATAATTGCCCGATTGCCACAGTGACTATAGAATACACAGCATGCTATGCTAATGACCTGCAAAAAAATGAGCATCAATTCAGGTTGAGATGCAATAACATCAAGTGAATGATAAAGCAAAAAAGTTGGCTGAACGTACAGCACAGTTTTGAAGGATGGTCAAAAGAGCAGGCCTCTTGCGAGCTACATGAGCAACAAGACCAACATACCAAAGACCAAGAAATATAAGATGGAAAACCAGAAGAAACAGAATGGATGAGATGTATATTGTCAAAAACATCGACAGGTTCATCCTCAAATCCACTCCCATGGACTGAAAACTAGGGAGATGGTATACAGCTGCCACTGAAATCCAGGCAGTGTACCTACATGCCAAAGGAAGGAAATAAATTAAAAGAAAAACAATGTAAATTAAAAGAAAAACAAAGTATGTCAAATTTTTAAATCCTACTTCATAGTAAAAAAACTAAGGAAGCAAATGATGGATAAAATGAGGGCAGGGCAGATAGAGAATGACTCACCATATACTGAAATTAGAATAGCTTGGTTTGATCGTCTTGCCAAAAAATGGGGATGAGAAGAAGTAGAAGAATACAAACAAGCATACGTACATTGACCACCATTTAATGTTGTTATCTAGGCCTTGTATAATAGTGAACATATTGTCGAATGATATAAAAAATAGGCATCCGACAACTACTGCGACAATAGCATGGCGAGAATGTTCATGTGGGTAAGGGTATGGATGTGTCAGTATTGTCCTGACACTCTCCATCTTGAGTGTATCCAACAAACCAGCAGAGTGCTTCTTAGTCAACATCCAGCAAACTAGAACCACTTAAAAATTTCGCCACGCAATTCACTATCTTCGTCCAACTAAACAAGACTACTCCCAGTGAATAGATTGAGCTGCAATAAAAAAGCTTCTAAACCTGGAACAAATATTCAAACAAGACTCTAATGAGACAAAAACAAAATGAAACTTCAGGTGCACAAAAATGGCATAAGTGGGTCCGTCCCTAGACGGATTACAACATATATAGCATCTACAATCTATGATTCCAGTCTTCAAAGGCTGATTTTAAGGTTAATACCCACATGATTGCAAATGAAAAATCTCAAATTTTTTAACTTTTTTCAATAAGAACTATACAATACCCATACCCAATTAAACATCAGTTTACCTACTTCATTACCAACTAAGCCATAAAAATTAATCAATTAGCAGCAAAGTTCAATTCCTCATGAATGCAAATGGAAGCTCTCAAAGATAACTTCTTTCAACAAGAACTACAACAGATAACATTCCAGACAATCTTCATGCATACCCATATTCAACCAAGCATCAGTGTACCTATTCCATCCCCTCTACAACTTCCTACACCATATACTAAACCCAACCAAGCAATTCAGTTCTCACATTTGATCATCCCATCACCAGCTAAGCAAGAAAGCTTCATCAAACCAAATTCAATTCAACAAGTTGAAGAACCCACAACTCTCATCAATTAGGGTTCATAGACAACATCAATAACCCCTCTTACACATATTTGAATACCCAATTCACAATCCTCAAAAACCCATCAATCCAATCCAACCCAGATTTCTAAAAAACTTAAAACTTACAAATTAAGACAGAAAAGAAGACGAACCTGAGGAGAGAGAGGGAAAACAAAGGAAGCGTGCATGTGGATGAGACGAACCAAACAAAAGGGGGAGAAAGTAATTAATAATGATGAAAGGCGGTCGGTATCGATGAGTTGCAATCAAAAGAATTGAGGAACCAAAAAGGTATCTGAAAATGTCTGCTAGGGACAGGAAATTGAAAACGGCATATTCCACTTCCCTTCTTCCTTTCTTCACAAATTCGAATTTCTCTCTCCTCTCTCCTGGATTTCTTACGGAGGAAGAGAAGAAGAAGGGTAGAAGGAAGGAAGCCGTTAAGCTAGAATTTGCAATGGGAGAAATTTAAATGGGTTTCATTATTTCGCTCGATTTGAAAAAGGGTAGTACTTATATACGTATTTCGATCGAAAAGTTTCAATCTTGGCAGAAATTGATTGCTTGTGGTTTACAAATTCGCCTGTTTCTTCTTCTCCTTTCTCTGTCTTCACAAACGGAGGGTTTTCCTTTTCTTAATTATTATGAAATAAAATAATGACCGGCCTTTATTTTTGATTTTTATAATAATAAAATGAAATGATAACCGACCAATATATGAGAATTTGTGTATTGCCCATTTTACCCTTATGTTTGTTCTATGTTGTCCAACTATGCACCCACTAGAAGTATGGACGAACAACTTTTGACGGAATATAATAAGGACTTTACGTTGGTTGAATGTTCTCTTAAGCTCTCTTCGTCACTGGCGCGAAATGGGTAGCGTGTTCCGTCAACACGGACGAAATCCTCTAAAAAATAGCACCCGTGTACCTCCAAGGGAACGGGTTTCCGCTAGCGTCTTCCTTCTTCCGATCTCCGCTACCTAGGCTGTCGAACCAAGCCTAAATTTTAATTAACCCTTTTGAAGTCGTTCATTATGTTCAAGGCAACTAACTCCTTTTTCCATGGGAAACACATATGCAAGAATTTCAATTTGATCAAACAACAATGCTTGTGAGTTGCGAAAGCGAGGATTGCTTGACCATGCACAATAAACTAGTTTTCGCCGAAACTTTTGTATGGGTTGTTGCACCTAGACTTGTCAATCGGATCGGGAGTTCGGTTACGTTATTTTTTATTCGAATAATTGAACTTTACATTGAGTCGGGTCGTTACGAATGAAGAGTATCGAGTTGACCAATGGGTTCGAATCATTGACCTTTTGTTTTTCTGTTTTGCTCAACGAATCATGAGAACAAGGCACCAACTAAAATGACAATGGGCCAGGGTAGCAATTAATCAGATCACTGACTAATTGGGCTTTGAATTATGGGGCCAGCAAGGAAATCCGTTCAACTCCTAGACCAAAAGTCATATAGAAGTTTCTTAGTTTTTCTTATTTATAATAACCTAATGTTACTTGCTCAAAAGAGAAAATAACTCAATGTTATAAAATTTGTAGAGAATCCAATCTTTCTTAGGATTCAGCCACACCTATTCCCTAGTCCCAAAGGAGAAAGAGGACAACCCCGAAAACTTATCGGAAGTTCATGCTAACAAACGAAGATGTATACGTTCGGGTATTTAGTCAGACAGTTACGTATGTAAGGGTAGTACTCAAGGGTCGATTCTCATGGACAGTGCTCTCCACCAAAATAAAAAAACGAAGATGTATGTCGTGATGTTTAAAATGTTAAATGAAAACGAATATGATAGAGTGCTCATGTGTTTTTTTAACTCGACGTTGGAGACTAGGAATGTCCCATGTGAAAATAAAATAGAAGGCACAAAAGTGGACAGCCGACGTAAATACACATAGTGCCATAGTCATGATCAATGAAGCTAGGCATCAATATATTCTTATACACATAGCAAATGACACGACCTTGCTCGAACAACGACGCCTATACGTCGTTATGTTGAATATTCAATCATTATTCTTTACAAAAAAAAAACAATATATACAATACAATAAAATAAAGATAGGTCAACTTTGGGTTTTTTTGAATTGATACGGCACCATGGTAGTGCAAATTGTAGGGTTAGGTGAGTAAAATTCCAACCACCACAATAACCACATGTACTTGGAATACTAGTAGTTCCACACCATGAGGAGTCAATTATATTTTGAAGCCATGCATCTTTTTTGCTTTCACTTCCTTCTTGAAATTGCATTTGCACTATCAAATTTCAACTCCCTTTTTTGGCACGTGAACTCCTTTTTGTATGTCTTTTGCATTATATAGCAACACATCATATAAGAAACGGTCTAAGCTAACCGGGTAGCGGACTCAGTTGCGAAGCGAACCGGATAGCGGACTCTGCTCACGTCGATCGATCCCAAGCTTGCTTTTGACTTCTCTATATGTTTTCATGTATTGTTTTGCTGTTTTGGAGTGATTAATTTATTGTTTATGATAGGTGTCGAGCCATCCCCATTTGATAAAAAGATTTTTCTACCATGTGTAATTGTGTACGTCGTAAGGACACATTATAAGAGACTAATAATGAAAATATTTTATAAATCTTAACTTTTTGGTTTTTTAATGTTTTTTATAACTGTTCACTATTTCCTTTTTATGGTTTGAGTTTATGTTTTTGGAATACTTATCATGTGCCCTTATACTACACAATAAATAAACCATTGATAAAATAGTCCCTTAATTGAGAAGTCGGAGAGTATTGTCTCTCCTTTTACTTTTTGGCGTTGCACCGGGCCAATTCCCTAGTGGAGTTATAAAACATGAAAATTTGCAATTGAATATGGTCCGTAACCTAATTCCACGCTAAAGACGTCGCTAATCAATGTATTTCTAGTAGATCGACAATACGTAGTGGCCGGGTCGATCGCTATAAAGATCTTACGTTTCTTAATACCATTTTGCTAACACAACTAAAGTAATCATAGTGAGTTAGTGACATCCACAACCACGTGTGAGGCCTTGCACTTTTTGGGTACGTTGCTAGTCAAAAACCAAGAGCCCAAAATCAATGGCTACAATTGTTGTCCAAGAAAAGAAGCAAAACCTCAAGTGGGCAGTTCAATTTGTAAGTAGTTGGCCATTGCCAACCTTCTATTTGATGTACGTACGTAGTTTCTTGCTTGTAGGAATTGTATTGATTTTGACTTGAATTGAATCAAACAAACGATTCCGATCAACATCAACGATTGATCAAGCACCAAGATACCATTTCTAATCCCACCATTTTATGCCTGCCATTCATGGTTAGGTGCTTTGTGTGGCATGGTATCAAGCTACTTGAGAATCGTTTCGTTTTAATATCGCGCATTGTTAATTAAGATGTATTAAATCTAGGGCTAACGAGCATGCAGAATCCAAGGCCGGTGGCATGGTCGAGGAGCTTGAGGGCTACTCGATCATAGATGTCATAGGAATTTTCTAATTTGAGTTTTAATAATCGGTCGATTGTCATTCTATAGCCTGTTTCCTTAGGGCATAGTTTAAGCTTTCCCGACTTTGAAAACTAATATTGTAAAAGAAAATGTAATGAAACGCATCACAAAAGAAAAATCATCAAATAAATAAAAACGACAAATTGGAAAATCCCTCTAGCTATTTGTTTCGGATATCATTTATGATCAAAGTTCGTCTAGGGTCAGTGACTAGAGGCTTACATAACCTCCTATGTACTTTTTTTTTGGGTTGAAATAAGCTCCTATATACTTAATTTTGTTAAAATCTTTTGTATTAGGAGCTTCTCTATAAAACTATTCTCTTATATGTAGGAACCGGAAATCTCAAGCCCTAATCGAAATAAGATTAGGCAAACAAAATAACGCAATTCAATAAATAGATATTACAAAATACCAATTGGACGATTCAATTTGTAGAGGCGAGACGACGATCTCTTTCCTTAATTCTGAAAACGCCCCGTAGTGTGACGATTCCTTGGCGTTCCGAATCCCAGGATACAACTACTGCTCTTCTGCTTTGCAACACCCAAAAGCGGAAGTCTAGCGAACTCTAGAAAACTGCGTATGCTCTCAGACTCAGAATTTTTGAAGAAGGTTTGTGAACGTGTTTTTCAATCAGGGGGATAACCATCTTATAAAACAACGTGGTTTTCAATCTCAACTGCTGAGAAAATCAAGGAGCTTTGACTGCCTCTTTCATAAGTCAAGGTTTAATGGGCCAAGCCCAATATAATGTCCTGCAACCCTAACGGGCCAGACATTTCTCCTTCACAATAAACTTTATTTTATTTACATAAAATAAGTTCCAACAATCCCCCACATGAAGGAAAATGACTCTAAACAAAAACAAAAAAGACTCGAAAAACGGACTTTTGAGAGCATAATCGAAAAATCACTGCATTTGAGATGGTAGCTTTTTTCAGCCTTGAACCGCTCATAGTGAGTAGCTGTCGGATTCACTCGTCCAGGAGGTGAACGTTATGTCTTGAACCACCCGGGCTTTGATGTAAACCCAAACAACAGCTATCACACAGTTTCATTTTCTCACAGAACTAGGTTCTCTTGTTGTGTTCATTTTGGCCTTGAACATCCCTGGTTATTCATGAGTGAACTTGGAGAACGCTGCCTTACTTCACATTCTCCTAGAAACGGCCCCATTTCACACTCACTAGGTGATTGACCATAAAGAGTATTCTGTCATACCCCACTTTTATTTCAAAGCTATGGAATCATTAAAAGCCAAGCTTAGCCTCAACCCATACAGGTAGCACTGTTCATCATCCTAGGAACTGGGGGGAGACATGCATCTCTCAGTGCTCTTTTGGAATCAACTTAATTTAGTTTTCCCTTTGAACCTACTTCATGGGATCTCCAATCACATAGGTAGCGTTTCCATTAAGCGTCATCCTATGTCATAGGCTTTAAACCCATTCCTCTTGATGATTTTTCAACTTGATCTCGTGACAAACCTTTAGTAAATGGATCCGCTAGGTTGTCAATCGACTTGACATAATCTATCGAGATTACACCAGTTGAGAGAAGTTGCCTAATGGTTTTGTGTCGTCGTCTTATATGACGTGACTTACCATTGTACAAACGATTTAGTGCCCGTGCTATCGCCGATAGACTATCACAGTGTACACTTATTGCTGGCACTGGTTTGTCCCACATCGGAATATCTTCCAAAAACCCTCGAAGCCATTCAGCTTCCTCTGCTGCTTTATCAAGAGCAATGAACTCAGATTCCATAGTGGATCTGGCCAATAAGGTTTGTTTCGAAGATTTCCAGGATACTGCTGCTCCACCTAGTGTGAACACATATCCACTAGTGGACTTTGAGTTTCTGGAATCTGAGATCCAGTTGGCATCGCTATAGCCTTCCAGAACCGCTGGATCTCTTCCATAGTGTAGCCCATAACTCTTAGTATATTGCAAGTAGTTCAATACTCTAGTTATAGCTTTCCAATGTTTATGCCCTGGATTGCTGGTGTAGCGACTTAGGACATTAACTGAGTGTGCCAAGTCAGGTCTCGTGCAATTGGTCAAGTACATCAGACTTCCAATTACGCGTGCATACTCCAATTGTGCCACTCCCTCACCCGAAGTCAGATGAAGATGAGGGTCTACGGGAGTCTTTGCAGTCCCACTTGAGTATTTCTTGAATCGCTCAAGTATATTTTCAGCATAATGAGCTTGAGACAGGATGATTCCTTCGGAATGTCTAGTGATTTTAATCCCTAGAATGACATTTGTTGTCCCCAAGTCTTTCATGTCAAACTTCCCACTAAGCATGTTCTTAGTTTGTTTGATCATGTCTTTATTGCTTCCAATGATAAGCATGTCATCTACATACAAACACAACAAGATGTATCCATTTTGAGTGTTTTTAACGTAGATGCATTTATCACTTTCATTAATGCTGAAGCCATTTGACATCATTACATTGTCAAATTTTTCATGCCATTGTTTTGGAGCTTGTTTGAGCCCATACAACGATTTGACCAATTTGCACACTTTGTGTTCTTGTCTAGAGACAACATAACCCTCAGGTTGCTTCATATATATTTCCTCTTCTAATTCCCCATTTAGGAAAGCAGTTTTCACATCCATTTGATGTATTTCGAGGTTTCTTAACGCTGCTATCGCTATTAGCATTCTGATTGAAGTTATTCTCGTGACCGGAGAATAGGTGTCAAAGAAATCCACACCTTCTTTTTGTCGGAATCCTTGCACCACAAGCCTCGCCTTGTACTTCTCTATTGAGCCATCGGTTTTCAATTTTCTTTTGAAAATCCATTTGCTCCCAAGTGCTTTACACCCTTGTGGTAAGTCGACTAACTTGTATGATTTTGCATAATGGAGTCGATCTCACTATTGACCGCTTCCTTCCATGAAGGTGCGTCTGGTGTAGACATGGCTTCCTTGTAAGTTCTTGGCTCATTCTCTAAGAGAAAGGCCGTAACAAACTCAGGTCCAAAGGATTTTTCCTTACGAGCTCTCTTGCTTCGTCTAGGTTGATCCTCTTCCTCTTCTGCTTCATTCATAGAAGTGCTTGCTTCTCTTTGATCACGTGTTCGTTTAGGATAGTCTTTATCCTTGCAAGGAAACACATGTTCGAAGAAAGACGCATTTCTTGATTCCATTATTGTATTTGCATGTATATCAGGTATATCTGATTTATATACCAAAAACCGATAAACACTACTATTGTGTGCATATCCTATGAAAATACAATCAACGGTCTTAGGTCCTATTGTGACCTTTTTAGGAGGTGGTACTGCCACTTTTGCTAGGCACCCCCACACTTTAAGGTATTTGTACGATGGTACTCTACCTGTCCAAAGTTCATATGGCGTCTTGCCAGTAACTTTATGTGGTATTTTGTTCAGGATATAATTTGTGGTTATCAAAGCTTCCCCCCACATGTTCTGGGGTAACCCAGATTCCTGCAACATTGCATTCATCATTTCCTTTAGAGTTCGGTTCTTTCGTTCCGCAACTCCATTAGACTCTGGTGAGTACGGAGCAGTTGTTTGATGAATAATGTCATGTTCTCTACAGAACGCATTGAATGGTTCATCATACTCGCCTCCTCTATCACTTCGGACAATTTTTATTGTTTTTCCAAGTTGATTTTCGACTTCCAACTTGTACTCTTTGAATTTATCCAAGGTTTCATCCTTGCTCCTTAGCAAGTATACTTGACAATATCTTGTGCAATCATCGATAAAGGTCACGAAATATTTTTTACCGCCTCTAGTTTGCACAAATTTTAAATCACACAAATCCGTGTGTATTAAACCTAGAGGTTCGGTTGTTCTCTCTACACTTGGGGATGGAGTTTTTGTGAGTTTGGCCTGTACGCATACTTCACATTTGTCTTTACTCAATTTGCATTTTGGAATGAGGTTCATGTTAATCATTTTTCGTATAGATTTATAATTCACATGCCCCAAACGTTCATGCCAAATATTAAAAGACTCAGCAGCATAAGCAATAGGACTTATTTCATTCATAGAAACATCAGAAACAATAGTTTTCGGGATGACTGTCATCACATTCATTTTGACCAGTCCATCCTTTACATATCCTTTGCCTAAGTACACCCCATTCTTAGTGAGAACTAACTTGTCAGACATGAGCTTCACAGCGAAGCCATTCTTGCTCAGCAAAGTGCCAGAAATCAGATTCTTCCTTATCTCTGGTACATGCAGGACATTGTTGAGAGTCAGCTCCTTTTCAGAAGTCCGCTTCAACACCACTTTTCCATGACCTTCAACCTTGGATGTTGACGAGTTTCCCATAAACAGCCGCTCGTCAGTGTTGCTCTTGGTATAGGTAGAGAACATTCCCCTATCAGAGCAAATATGTCTGGTAGCACCTGTATCATACCACCATTCTCTCGGGTTTCTTCCAACCATGTTGACTTCAGAAACCACTGCACATAGATCTGCATCTGAGAGCTGGTTTTCAGTCATGTTGGCTTGGGCCTTGCCCTTGTCCCGACGTAGGTCAACCTTGCTTCGACATTCATCAGCCTTGTGACCCATCTTCCCACACTTGTGGCATTTCCCACTGAACTTCTTAGCGGGTTGCTTCTTGAAGTTACTGGAGCTATGAGGAGGAGCCTTTCGCTTCCCCTTGTCTTTATGCTCAGCCAAATTGGCCTTTTGCTCAAAAGATGTACCACCATCAGCCTTACGGTTGGTTGACTCGATCCGCAACCTAATAATCAAGTCTTCAAGGCTCATAGCCTTTCGCTTGTGCTTAAGGTAGTTCTTGAAATCCCTCCAACCTGGTGGGAGTTTCTCAATAAAAGCAGCTACCTGGAATGGCTCACATATAGACATCCCTTCCGCAATAATTTCATGCGTAAGCAATTGCAGCTCTTCAACTTGTTCCATGATGGGCTTAGAATCCACCATTTTGAAGTCTAGAAATTTCGGCACTGCGAACTTCTGAGAGCCTGCATCCTCAGACTTGTATTTCTTTTCCAAGGCCAACCAGAGTTCCTTGGAAGTCTTGACCTTGCTATACACATTGTACAGTGGGTCAATCAGGCGGCTTCGAACATAACCTTTGCACAGAAACTCCCCTTGAGTCCAGGCATCAACACTGGCTAGGATCCTAGGATCCGTATTCGTAGGAGGAATATATAATAAACAAAGCAAATAAATAATTCACCAAGCATCCACCATGCAAATCACCACAATTAAATATACCAGACCAAAACTCAAGCAAACAAATTGCTAGTGCTCAAAAAACAACATGCGGCAGAATTAGATTTCTAACAAATCCGAACAAGCAATAGCATGAAGGCAATAAAAATTAATATTAAAACCAAATATTGAATTGAACAGTACGATAGAAACGAAACCGATTCCAGAGCAATTAAACGAATCACACAAACAAGCAAATCAGTATAATAGAAAACTGATTTGTTTTCAGAATTAAGATTGTAGGAACCGGAAATCTCAAGCCCTAATCGAAATAAGATTAGGCAAACAAAATAACGCAATTCAATAAATAGATATTACAAAATACCAATTGGACGATTCAATTTGTAGAGGCGAGACGACGATCTCTTTCCTTAATTCTGAAAACGCCCCGTAGTGTGATGGTTTCTTGGCGTTCCGAATCCCAGGATACAACTACTGCTCTTCTGCTTTGCAACACCCAAAAGCGGAAGTCTGGCGAACTCTAGAAAACTGCGTATGCTCTCAGACTCAGAATTTTTGAAGAAGGTTTGTGAACGTGTTTTTCAATCAGGGGGATAACCACCTTATAAAACAACGTGGTTATCAATCTCAACTGCTGAGAAAATCAAGGAGCTTTGACTGCCTCTTTCATCAGTCAAGGTTTAATGGGCCAAGCCCAATATAATGTCCTACAACCCTAACGGGCCAGACATTTCTCCTTCACAATAAACTTTATTTTATTTACATAAAATAAGTTCCAACATTATAAATATAGCTTATAACATTAAATTTGTTCGTTTTAATTTTATTATCTTTCACAATTCTTTTTTTTTGTCGAAGGAGAGGCGACACTCTCTGGCCCCGCGAGGAGGCGTTACAATTCTATTTTGTCACACATTCACACTAACACCCATTTATTTCTAATTTAACTACATTATATAAAGATTATTATTAAGTAAAATCAACTCATGAGATCTTCATCTTCCCTACGCTATGGTCTTATATACTCCCTCCGTTTCACAATAAGTGTCGTTTTAGCACTTAAAATTTGTTTCATATTATGTGTCGTTTTAGGTTTTCAAAGTGATTTATTAGGGGTGAGTAATGATAATTTTTATTGGAATGTGTATTTGTTGACTAAAGTTGTTTATTCATTGGCCAAAAAAATGTAATGAGTGGTAAGATGAAGAAAAAGTTGTAAGTTTTAAAGTGAATGATTGATTTTCTTAAAAACTGTGTTAAGAGCTAAAACGACACTTATTATGAAACGGAGGGAGTATTATGAATGAGGATCGGATCCCACTTCATCACCCCAAAATATACTTCTTTTCTCCAGACCAAAAAAAATATACTTCTTTTCTCCAGAACAAAAACAAAAATATACTTACTTTTATTCTTATATTTTTATATGGTAAATTTAGATCCGATCATTAATAGTATTAATTTGACCATATTAAAGAGTTGAAGTGTGCCTAGCGAAGCATCCACTCCAAAGCCTCTAGGGATTTTCAAACAAAGATTTGATATTCCAAACTCCAAAGTTTCAAGAAACAGCACCAAACAAAAGAAGAAAGGAACATGACGTAAACCAGTTAATTATTATTAAAACGTGTGTAAGCAAATATAAACCGTTGCTTAATTATAGTATGGTTTATTAAGAACCATTGGAAATGGACTACATGATGGGACCACATATATGATTTGGTATATAAAATATGATTAATTAGTAAATGAATCTTGTACATGATTGTTAATGTAAAGTGGACCAATAACTATGTATCGTGCTCGAATGCAAACTCTCCCACCACAAACGTTGAAACAAATGCAAGTTTAAAATTTGGAAAGCAACTAAAAGAAATTTGTAATGATGTACTCCGGAATGTAATGTAGCCCAAGGTCCTCGATCTCTTTTGAAACTTATTTTAATGAAAACAATGTTTGTAATTTTTATATAAAGAGAATATGAGAGTATTGATCAATGAACGATGATTTAAAGGTCGACTAGATTCATCATGTTATAGAATTTTCATGACTTTGGGTGCACCCAAAACTCTTAACACGTAGTGCTTAATTTAGATCTTTGAACGTTTAGTCAAATGGTTAAGTCTCTAAGTATAGTATCGAAAAATCACTGATTCGACTCTCATAAATAGTGTTCTCAACAAAAAAAATTACAGTACTAAGTAAGGGAATACCGATACACATTGTTCATCTTTGTTGCTTTGTTCATGTTTGTTGCTTTTTGCAATTTGGTCGATTTCTTTGGTCATTTCTTATTATTTTTTCATGTAGATTTGTTCGTATATCTATTTTATCCGGTATATTAAATTCTTTTCTCTTTAATGTTTTTAAAAATACCCAATATCATGACATTGTTCATATTATGCATGTATATCATGTATGTTGTCTCGTATATTTACCATCGTTATGAAACAAGCTAAATGATTTTTCCGTGCACAAGTGTTAAGTGTACAACTTTCAATCAAGTCAAAAGAGTGGCAAAAAGCATGTAATTAAGCTGACGTATAAGGAAAAGAGTAGAAGAATATACGCACCTTTTTTACACATCAATCATCACCTTCACGTACGCCATTAATTCTCTTGTAGCTCCATCTATAAATACCTTATTTCATTCATATCATAACGCCACAACACCATACACACATCCTCTCTCACACAACTAAGCATTTCTTAGTCCTTAGTTTAACCCATTCAATTCTTAGCCTAGATCAAGATTTCCATATGGAGTGCAAAATAATGAAAGCATTTTCCCTTGTAGTCATTGTTCTTTTGTTTCAGGCAATATCACCCGAGGCCACATCGCGACAAATGATGCTCACGAGCCCATCATGTATAAAATGTAGTGAGCATGGACGTCGGATCAAAGACATCTTTCAAGGGCGCCACCTGGCCGATGCTGAGGTGGCGGTGCGCCCAGCTGGAATTGGCACCCATGACACTAATCCCGGCAAGAGTCCTGGCGCCGGTCATCCTTGATTTCTTTGATAAGGAAAAAAATTTGATATGTACCACAACGCGCTTAGTAAATCGAGATACCGAAAAAATCGACATTCGTATGTTTGTCCTCCCTAGCTAAGTTCCTTATACATATATTTGTTGGTGATTATATATTAAAATTTGAATATTACATATATCGGTGTATTATTTGCTTATTTCATGCAGAGGTTGATCATACCATGCATGGTTGTTTATATTGTACCAATTTGTACCATCAAGGATCAATAAATTAGTATATACGTAGCCTGTTAGGTCCAATGTTTAATGGTTGAATTATATGCGTAAACTGGTTTTCATACATATTATGATAATATGTTAATTGTCACCCGTGTTTAAAATTTGAAACCGTCGGTTCCACGATTCTCCTATTGGGGTACCGGGACCGAAACCTTCAAATGAGCCGGCTTCAGTTTGGTTCCACTTAAGCATATAAGGTCGGAAACAGGTGACGTGTCGGGTAAATTTAACCATATGATTATGAGGTCGGAATCCACAATCTAACTTAAAAACTAAAGCCGATGAGTAGATTTTCACCCTATTGTGCACTATATGCCGATGTGGGAGTGCAAGAACGACACTAGGAAAGAAGTCACAAGAGGAAATTGGGCCATGAATAATGAGCTTTAGATAGTCACTCTAAAAGCCCAAACTCAAGGCCCATTTGGGTAAGGCCCAATTCATCTTCATTGAAGAATTTTCCATGTTCTCCATATTTTGTCACTTAATTGCTTTTCTTGCTCCAAAGAGCAATAGCATAAAGTCAACAACTCTATGAAGGATGACCTTTTCAGCTTGTGCCACTAGCTATAGAACGGGTCTAACTAGTACGACTAATGTGATCGAATAGTTATATATTAAAGCTTAAATATTCATGCCAATAATTAAAGCCTTTAACGAGTGATTCAACGTCATAATGCTTAATTTAAGCATAAGGTACTAGCTTTGAGTCTTTGACTAACAACAAGTACGTAAATCAATGTGGTATGTATGACAGAAAAATAACCTCTTTAAAGCCATTAGTTACTTCATAACAAATTAAACATAACGCCAAGAGGGAAACAATTATTGGCATTTTATACCCACTTTGAGCTGAGTCACAACCTATGGTTTTTTCAATGAGGTATAAGGTCAATCAAGATGAGAACATGGTCTAATACTATATGCTCATCATAAGCATTATAATTTTCAATTGCTTTTTGCTCAAAAAAAAATTTCAATTGCTTGAATACAATATAAAGTTGTTTTTTATAATGCCTTGGGGACATCAAATAGGAATCCATATTTAAAAACCTCAAGGGGGTTAGTCTAGTAGAGCATGACAGGACATCGGTCTGACAGGTCGCAGGTTCAACCCCCCACTAGTCTTCTTGAGGTGAGGCATATGCAAATCCCCTTGTAAGAGCTCTCTGAGCCCTTGGGTCTTCCTTGGATCCTACCCTTAGACTGGGACACCATCCCCTCACCCTAAACTTTTTTGATAAAAAAAAGGGATATCGGTTGTTTACTAGTTACTATGCATTGTAAAATCACAATTTACATCGAAATATACGACTTAAAGCTACCGATTTTCATTAGTTGCAACTTTTGTTTGTTTGATGATAATTTCATCTAAATAAAATAATGAAATAGTCATTTAAACATTTAAATATCTTAATATACATCGATGAAATCTTTGCATCCCTCCCACTATAGTGTTGTGGATTTTCTTGCTTTCCTTGTTTTTGCCTTTCCTATTGGTTTTCATGTTTCGTTTGACCCTTCCGAGAGTCTGAACTTTTATTTACTTGATAATATTCGGGATCGGGATATCCCCCCGATGACGTACTACTTAATCCATTTTGATTAGTTCATGAAATTCCCATCGAAGACATTGAGATGACCACCTCCCCCTCAATAAAAAAAAAAATAAAATCGTTTGTATCCCTCCAAATGAGGAAACCTAGCTAAGAATTCTTCTGAATTCTCCAGATAATCATTCATTCATGCCCAGTGGTGGGCTTGTACCAAACAAGTATGGGGGCCCAGTTCTTATAAAAGCGGCCGCTAAATATACAGCTTTCTTTCATGACAATACGTTTAACAGTTGTTTTGTTTGACTTCTTATGGAAATTTTAAAAAATCCAGCTTTTTTTTACCGAAGCAGTAAAACAGTAATTTTACCATAATAAGAAGTGAAATTCAGGGGAATCAGGGTTTTGGCAGATAGATCGCCGGCTGGTTAAAGTGGCAGATCCGTGCACGTGATGATGAGCAAGAGTTTCAAACACAACCTATTCGCGTCCCCACCACCGTTTTTATGTTTTTTTTTCTTTTTGTTATTCCAATATGTACTAGATTTAGTCTCGGTTATTATCAGATCTTTCAGAATAAGTACTAGTACTACCCACTGTTTTGTTCTCAAGATATACGAATATAAGCTCACTTCTTTTTTTTCATAATACTTGACTATTTTATATTTTTTTCTCAACTTTTTCCATTTATACCTCTAATGATTATCTTTATCATAATTATTACACATTTTCATACTCCCTCCGTTTCAATAAACATGTCATTTTAGCCGTTTGCACATATATTAAGGAAGCTATTAAATGGACTATTATACCCCTAATTATTACATCACTTTTTTACTTTATTGAAAACACTACTAATAAACTGCTAATGATTATAAGAATAAATCTGTAAAGTAAATGCCCAAAAATATAAAACGACATGTATTTTGAAACAAAATTTTAAAGCTAAAACGACATGTTTATTGAAACGGAGGGAGTATTTCTCTACACAAATAATTAACTCTACATGTGATAGGGGTAATATAGAAATAACACTTTTTTCTTAATATACGTGCAATGTTCAAATGGTCATGTATTTTGAAACGGAGGGAGTAAAATTTAAATCTTTTTATAATTATAATTAGTAAATAGATAAGCCTGTAAATGAATCGAGTCGTTCACGAGATATTTGGCGTATAACTCGGTAAAAATTCGTTACAGTTCGAAAAGATAAACGAGCCGAACACAAACAAATGAAAACTTGTTTTGTTTGTTCGTGAACAAGCTCGACTCTATTTTCGTAAACAAGCTCGTCCAAATATACATAAAAAATATAGAATATACATAAGTTTGTTATATTTTCTTAGTAAACTATTTTCATAGCCCTTTGTACACATATTTATTTGTTTTCACTTTTTTTTACCTAAAATTGTAGAAGATATAATACAACTCTTTGCATTTAATTATATGTAAATTTGTCAAACAAACTAGATAAGTGATTCGCGAACCAAGCTCGACCTCGATGAACACCTCATTTATGTATGACCTAGAGCGATAAGAGCGAAAGGGTTAGTGTGGACGAGCCCAAACAAAATATTGATCTTGTTTCGAGCTCGAATACGAATTCGACTAGGATCGATTACAACCCTACCTATATTATTACCAACTTTGTAAAAATGTGATATCAACAAAACCCCCAAAATATAAGAAGAAAAAAAAAAAAAAAAACTCCGTACGCATCAAGACTGACCAGTCCAATAGTCCATATTCATCACGATAGATTGATTGGATCCAACCTAGTTAACGTCCCAAAAAACCAAAAACAAAATCAACGCACAAGATTGAATCTTGGACTCCAAATCGGACGGCCACCATCCCAACCGCGTTCCACAAAGACACCAACTACGTGCTAATCCGCTCGCCCCCTTACCCTCACAACGTTCTCCCCAAAACCCAAATAAAATCCCAATCCAATCTTCCGCCCCCCCTCACAAATCCCTCCCCCCCTCCAAAGATTCAATCTTTAACCCCCAAAGACTCAATCTTTCCCCCAAAGATTCAATCTTTACCCCCTTTTCCAATATGCAACCCAACGCCGCCGCCTCCGACACCCAGCCGCCGCCTCCGCCACCCCAAAACCGTCAACTGACCCCGCCGCCGGCGACCCATCAGCACTACATGGCGATGCAATACCCGCCGCCGCCGGCGGCGATGGTAATGCAACACCACCACATGATGCCGGCGCCGCCCCCTCAGCACTACATGGCGGCCTCGGCGCCGGCGTTTCACCCCCATTACGCCTCCCCCCACCACCCCTTCCTCCAGCCCCCGCCGTCACCGGGACACTACTCCGGCCACCGGTATTCCCGGAACGCCGGCGACGAGAATAAGACGCTTTGGGTTGGGGACTTGACCCATTGGATGGATGAGCAGTATCTCAACAGCTGTTTCTCTTCCCATCAGGCATAAATTTTCTTCCTTTCTTTTTGTGATTAACTGATTATTATTATTAGATCAGGCTGTCTCCAACGGCTAATACAGTTGTCTGGGCGGCCTAGACGGACACTTAGGCGGACAAGGACCGATTAGCCCTTCAACGGGGCCTAGAAGAGATTTTTAGAACACTGGCGGTCTCTAATTCAATTTGCTTTTGTTCTGTTTTTTTGGGTCAAGATTTGATCTTTCTGGGTCAGAGTGATTATTATCAGGTTATAGTGGATTTAGAGTTGAAAAAGATTTGATCTTTGTTGTAGTAGTTGTTGGAATTAGGGAGGAAGATTTGGGTATCTTCTGAATAAAGAACATTACCTTAAGTCTTACTTACTGCTCTGGCTTAGATTTGTGTGATTAGTGTGAAGATTCAATGATAGGGAGCTGATTAGTTATACTCCCTCCGTCCCATTGAGTTTGTCTCGTTTCCATTTTAGGCGTCCCCTTAAGTTTGTCCTCTTTCCTTTTATATCAACAATTTCTTACAATATTACCCTTATTCAAACTCACTTTTTACACCCAAAAACCAACTTTTCCTTCAACTTTATCACTTTTCAACTTTTTACACATATAAAATTACAAAACTACCCCTATTCAATTTCAACTTTTACCCACTTTCCCATACCCCAATACCTACTTTATCACTTCCTTAAAAACTGTAAAATGTGTCCTATGAGACAAACTCAATGGGACGGAGGGAGTAGTAATTTTTCTTTACCTATTACATACATAGGGAGTGATTGTTGTCTTGGTAGCATTTAATGCAATTACTGTGGTATTTGTGTGTGTTTGCTTTTTGAGATTCTTTCATTCTGTACCCTCTAATGTTGGTATTTGTTTTGTTGGGTCCATCTGAAGGGCTGGGATTTTTTGTTTTGTTGTAGTGTAGGTATGGTTACTCTTATCACCAAACATATAGCCTTTTTGGCTAGTTATATATGGGATTAAGACAGCATTCTTGAATGACTAATGTTTCCTTTTCCTTATGAGGGCCTTTTCCTTATATGTTTCTTTCCGTTTCCGTTTTCGTTTTCAATAATTGCCTTATCATTCATGTATAGGGGGTCTCTGCTTTCTGGGAAATTTTCTGGGCTGTTATATTTTGGTTTACTGTATTGTGTTTCATTTATGTAGTGGCATTATAAGAATCTGAAAGCATTTCTCTTTTCATACTTTTGCACTTCCAATTCTGATCAAACAGGAATACATAGCTCATTCATGTTTAATAGAGAAACTTAGCACTGTCTTAATGATACAAGCTCTTTTCGTTCCTGGCTTCGTATTGCAGTGTTGGTTTGTGATCTTAAACTGTTTTATTGTATAAATCAGGTTACAAATATCAAGATTATTCGCAACAAGCATACTTGTTTCTCAGAGGGATACGGGTTTGTTGAATTCGATTCGCATTCAACAGCCGACAAAGTCCTCCAAACGTACGCTTCTATGTTGATGCCTCATACCGATCAGCCTTTCAGACTGAACTGGGCGTCGTTTAGCACCGGGGATAAGCGTATGGACAGCGGCTCCGATCATTCAATCTTTGTTGGAGATCTGGCTGCAGACGTTACTGATAGCATGTTGCACGAGAAGTTTGCAAGTAAGTATAACTCTGTTAAGGCTGCTAAGGTTGTCATTGATGCCAACACCGGAAGATCAAAAGGTTATGGCTTTGTGAGATTTGGGGATGATAGCGAGAAGACGCAGGCTTTGTCTGAGATGGATGGAGTCTATTGTTCAAGCCGGCCTATGCGACTTGGCGCTGCAACTCCCAAAAAGAACATGGGTTATCAACAAGGTAAAATCTTGTCATGAAATAACTGCATATATGTTCTGTTCTTTATGATCTCCTGGCTTGAAGTTTGATGATTTCTTTTCGTCATTGTCTAACTGTTATCATCCTATCGTCCATTGCTTCTCGCATTATGTTTCTAATCACGCATGGGCCTTGATACACTTATGGGTAGAAAGTAGTTCTTGGTAAAAAGTATACTTTTTGTACCTCGAAATGCGTAAAATTTAGTTACTTTTTTCGAATTTCGAGTTAGAAAAAGTATACTTTTTGTAAAAAAGTAGTTTTTAAGTGAAAGTGTAGCATGACCATGGTGAATCTGTGTACTCTACATTGGTGGATACATAAAAGGGTTCATTTGCTCTTCTGTCACCATGAAATACGTTTTGCTATAAAAAGACATGCTTGCTATTGTCCAGGTGGCTATTCAGCGAATGGTGGATCGGCTCAAGGGTCGCTATATGAAGGAGATTCCACAAACACAACAGTGAGTTTTTTCTTTTAGTCCCTTCTGTTTTGCCCTGTAGTTTCAATCTTCCTTGATGGGTAAACGGTTCTGAACTGTACTCGTTTTCGTTTCAAATGACTTTGTTGTTCTAGATTTTTGTTGGTGGTCTTGATAAAGATGTCATGGATGAAGATCTTAGGCAGCCTTTCTCTCAGTATGGTGAAATAGTCTCTGTTAAGATTCCTGTTGGGAAAAACTGTGGATTTGTTCAATTTGCTAACAGGTCAGCTTAACATCCTTTCTTGGATGATCACACAATTAAACAAAAACATGAAGAAATGCTAAGCCTTGCTTACCTCTCTATACTTTGTGAACTTGATCATTAGTTGTATCCTTTCGTCTTCAAATCCCGTCTTTCATTCGTGTTTTGTAGAAATGATGCTGAAGAGGCCTTACAGAAGTTGAATGGAACTGCAATCGGCAAACAGACTGTTCGTCTTTCCTGGGGACGTAATGTTGCCAATAAGCAGGTAATTAAAGAACACATCTTTCTATTTCACTAAGTTTAGCTTTTAATACTTGATCCTTTTGGTCAAGAAGTTGTTTGGTTCCCTGCAAATTACAATCAAGTTCCATCATTCTAATTGTAAGATTGCTGTTTTTTAGAAACTACACCCTTAAAAGGTAATAGAAATTCCGAATAACACATTTAAATAGCCCTAAATAAATACAATTCAACAAAAAGTTGTCTTAGTTTAGAAAGATGGTTTTCTTTTTACCATAAAACCACATGTTTAACTAAAAAAAGTGTCATTGTAGAATTGTATTTCGAACAAAATCTCTGCCCCTTCTTTTAGTTATGCGTGTGTGTGTCGTTGGCAGATGAGAAATGGTTACAGAAATCAGTGGAATGGAGGAGGAGGAGGAGGAGGAGCATACTACGGGTACGATGGTGGGTACTACGCTATGCCCCATCCTCACGACCCGAGGATGTACGGATACGCAGCCTACCCGTATCCAAATAACAAGTGATCCGACGGAAGAACTGCTAAAACATACGTCGTTAACTGATCAAGTCTAGACGGAAAGAGGTTCGTGATCGATGCCCACCTTGAGCTTAAAATTGTAATGTTCTTTGTAGGGTGTATGGTTTGAGTAGCTAGAGAGATGATAAGTAGGTGGAAAGGTAAGACCACATCAGAAGAAGGAAAGAAAAAAGAGATTTTGTTTGGAGATGGAACCTGGATTTTGACTGTCCTTGATGATGTACTAGTTTGGTGGATGATGATAGATGATAGTGTTTGTCTGTGTGGTGTTAGACCTAAATTAAAAAGCATTCATCAAGGATATTTGATAATTATACCATTGTGTTTGCAGGTTAGAGAAGATCAAAATCAAGTTTTTTGTTAACCATGATTCTTTTTTTTTTTTGGCCGAAAGGGGCAAGGCCCTAGAGCTTTATAAACTTTAGAATCATCCGTTACAGGCAAAATTTGGGGCATAGAACGACGCCTAGCATCATCTAAAAGAACATTGCAAATACTTTAAGACGGGAAAGGAAGGACATGGCAACCTAACGGGTAAGAAAAAGCAGTCTAGCGAGGGTGTCAGCGATAAAATTCGCTTCCCTAAAGACATGATCTCACGTCTAATAAAGCCTTGATATTGTTAACCATGATTCTAGGGACACCATTTATTAAGTTATTATCTTACTCTTTAATGTTGTACATTGTCTGTGCTAAGAATACAAAGCAACCTATGCACACTGAAACTCTGTCCGAGCCCGAAGCTGATAATGTGAAAATTTACCACTTTCATCGCTTCTTCGTAAGCCCTCCACGATTATAAAAGCAAGCGCCATCTAATCAACTAGTTCGCGAACATTCCCTCGTTCTTGGAAACACTAGTCGATGATCTTACATTCGCCGATCATCCTGTTTTCGACGAAACCCTTTTCGTACCGACAATCTGAGGTCTCAACAAGGACTTCCGCACCATGACTACCATATATAAAACTAGACATAAGCTAAGATATAGGGTAAAAAACATAGGGAAGTAGAAACATGTCATGGAGACAAGCAAAGATTTATGGTAAAAAATGAAACCGTCTTCTTTGAATTTGATCTGATCTACGTCGCCAAACGCAGCCTTTATCTATATTGGATTGATGGTGAAGAAACGCGGCGCCTAGCTATCATTAAATCAATGATCGATAGGATTGCGTTGGGCAATGCATACATTTAATCACACATTTTCCTTCAACTTTTTCTGCAGTCAAGTATGATAAAAAAACAAGGTCGGGTACTTTTTTTTTTAGCCTCGAACCCGAGACTCTATGAGTGCTCAACCAGTAAGCTAACGCGTCAAACGCTTAAATTATAAGGGTAAGCTTTTTATACTAACCATCCCACCGTATACCAACCTACGGCCCCATCACAGGAAACCCCACCGGCTTGGCCCTACGGTTTGCATACCCCTGCTTGGCTCTGTGAGTTCGTATACTCCATGCTTGGCCCTACGCGCATGGAGGGATTTTTTGAGGGAAAAATACGTACTAGTGATACCTTGGAGGGATTCGAACCTGAGACCTCATTGTCCCAGGGAAATACTCAAACCGCTAGGACGAGACCTCTTTGGTAAGGTATGGTACTCTGGTCACTGAATTGGACTGGTATAATATATTTTTAATTCTATTTTTTTTTTAATACATACTCGTAATAATTAGCACTTCATGTAGCACACCTTTAAAAACGTAACACATAGCACCAAAAACAACTGACCCAAAAAAAAAAAAAAAATAGCACCAAAAACAAAACAATATCTTACACTGATCATAATCATACATTAGCTTGCAAAAATCAACTTACGACGGCTGAAAAATAAACTTTTAAATAAAGTGCGTTATTCTCACTTGCAAAATTTGAACTTGGTTTTATCTATATTTTGTAACATGTTGTATATAGCTAAAATCAAGTCGCCCTCTTTTCCCAAACACAGTAGTTGTTGGCAGAGATGGCCAATTGAAACTCCGGTGGAATACGACCATTTCCAACGTCGAGCCTCGGCCCTACCTTCACGATTATCCTGCCGCCGACCATGGCCATGTACAAGTCAGCATCGGCTGCGATTATAGCGACATCACTCGTCTCCGTTATACCGTTCCTCCTCCTCACCGCCACCAAGGTCGCCACCTCTCTTCCGAGGGGTCCAAACAGGTGATCATAGAACTGCAAAACATCATAACTATGTAACCCAGAAGCTCTAAGGACACATAATGGTTGGACAAAATTTTGGTCTTAGATTAAAGAAATATTAAAAGGGAAGAAAGTGGATGAGAGAGAGGCAATTTTGGTCATGGTGATGGCCAATATTTTTGTTTGGTCTTTCATTGTGAGCTTGACAAGTGTCTAGCATAGACTAAAGTAAAACATTTTGGATAAAAAGGAAAATATAAAATATAAGAAAGTTGTTATTATTATAATTCTATGGCCAAATTTTTTGGCCTACCATTAATAGTACTCTTAATAAGATAGCGTTTTTCGTTTCTGTTTCAAACTGGAAGCAGAAACTCGAAACTCATGTCACAAATGATAATAATTAGGCTTCGTTTGGCTGGACAGGTAGCGGAGAAAAGAAACAGGAAAATGCTAGCATGTTAAGAGTGCTGGATTCCGCTAGCATTTTCCTAGGGTCGAAAAGAGTCTGTACTTCAATTGATTAAGGTCAATTACGTACAATGCAAGGGTACCCGGGATGGGTGAGAATGTAGGCGTAGCCGTGCATGACTTTGTCGGCTGGAAACGGCCACCGTCGTTGGCTTGACCCGGTGTCGTGGTTATCGATAAACGTGACAGCATTCCTTGGGGCTATTCCGATCAGTCCAGGTGGTTTCCCGTTGCGGTCTCTCATCCTCCACCACTCGTTCCCCACCGCCGCCTGCAATATCCCCTTTGTAGTGAAATCAAAGGCCGCGATTTTCCCACCGGCGTCCTGACTCCACCGGAGCAAGTTGTTCCTATTGAATCACAATTCACAAGTACACAAACATACACGTTACGTACCATTAAATATTAGCTAGGTTTTGTACAATATTTGAACCGGACCATTGCAATATACATTTTCTAGTGAGCTGATGCGCCAAGAGCTCACTGGCTGAGCACTCATGGATGTACCATGAGGTCTTAGGTTCGAGACTCCAGGGCGGCAGTTTGCCCTATTTTTTTTAGAACTCATCCCTTACGGATGTTCTTGGCGAGCACAAGTAGTACTTGTGGTAACAAAAACATATATATACCTATGAGAATCCTGATTGTAGGCAGGCTTGCCACCTTCACCAACCAGAATAGGATCCCAAACCTCCCCGACGGCGAACTCCGGCGACGTGCTCCCCATATAGATCCTCATGATTCCGGCCGAGTATCCCTTGGCGAAGTCAAACCTCCACCCATCGAACCCGACGTCGTTTTTGAGCCAGTTCATCCAGTCCGAAAGCTCTCTCTGTACCCTAGGGTTAAGGTGGTCAATATCCGGGGCAGGGTCATAGCCGGCCCCGGTGTCTAGGTTTCCGGTGCCATCGGAGTACTCAACGTCGTCCCTACAAATGTAAGATGGGCCCCAGTCGAGTCGCCCGTCGCCCGAGCCGCCCTTGAAGATGCACCATATCCCTCTAGTGTCTTTCTCGGCCGCGGTCCGATGGTTGATCACGACGTCGGCTATCGCCTTTATTCCTCTCCGGTGAAGGGCTCCGATTAGGGTTTTAAGCTGGACGGAGTTTCCGTACCGGGAGGAATCCAAGTCGTATAGTTTTCCCGGCATGTAACCTGCACCATTAATTAGTTTAATTTATGTATGGATTTAGTTTTATATATTTAGGGTTAAAAACCAAGCAAAAAGGCTACAAAACTATACAAAATCACTTCACTTTGATATGTATGCAAACTAACCATATAAAATTACATGGGTACGTTCGAGTTTGCATGATGACATCAAAACTAATTACTACATGCATGTGCTCACGTTTACGAGGAAAAAAGTTACGTTGACAGTCTAATTGACTACGTAGCCTAACTTGCTCGCCGGTGTGCTTAATTTTATGACGAAAAAAACATGAAAATTATTTTTCGTATATATGGATAATGTTTTAATTGATATCGATCTAATAAAAAACTAATGAGTTTAAAACCATACACATGTATTAATGTACAATCTGATCAAAAGTTTAAAACCACTTATGTATATGTAATATATATGTTAAATAATAGGTTAATGGTTGAAAATGAATGATAATTATGATGAATAACGTAACGTACTAGATAATTTTGTAGTACAAAATTAATTATGAACCTTGAGGAGAGGCAGATTGGGAAGGAGGAGGAAGCCAGACATGAGTAATTCCAGCTCGTGCAATTGAATCAACTTGAGCCATTAACGAATTGTAGAGCCCTCCTGCCTTGTTGCATGACTCCCAATTGAACCCCTACATACATGATTCCAAAACGTGTAACAAAATGTACATATATTATGACTATAGTCTTAAGAATCGATCGAAAATGCATGTATATACCTGAAGCAGAACAGTTGAAGCATAAACATTGAATGTGAAACAAAAGGACAAGACAACAATACAAGCAAAATACTTCATTTTGGTAGATTAATACCAATGATTTCTAAATGCAACGAAAATGATTAGTGATTTGTAATGAGACTGAATTATCTAAATGGGAAGAGTTGTTTTGGATGGGTTTGTATGTAGCAATGGGTACGTGATATGTGGGTATATATAGGAGCCATGCACTTCAATTTATTGTTGTTACATACCCATAAGAAAAATTTATTGTTGTTACATGGAAATAACACGTAATGTCTTACGTGTAGCATGTACGTGTAATAGGCCAAGAATCCCACTGATGCCGTTCTTACACGTGTGCATGGGAGATATGTCATACTATAATGTATATCGTTTATTAATTTTAGCGGATCAGGATGTTATTCTGTTGAGTTTAGATATGAAGATAATCGGTTAAAATGACTAAATGAGTGGGGAGTTCCTTTTTTTGACTTGCATGGAGGCTAGGTACGTACATTCAAACTTCAAAACGAACGGGCAAAAACTGAAATCTACATCGTCATGGTGGGCAAGGATTGACCACGGTCAACACAAATTTGGATAAGCTTATTCGTCTTAAATGGCTATCGGGCCATGTCTATTTGGCAACCCTATCCGAGCAGCCTACCAATACCATGCCTTGTTTTTTCTTTTTTAGTGGATGACCTTATGACCTAAGTAACAATATTGTTAATATGCCTTAAATCTGAATCGCACACTGCGACAGACAGTACGGGGATCTCGCTGCCCGGTCAGTGAGTTAGGGGTCCAGTGGGGCGACACACCTCCTGACCAGAGGGTGGAGTAGCTCCCGAGTCAAACACTATACTATGTTTTCTGTTTTATAGGTCTGTCGCAATCTGTTTGAGCCTGCGACCCATATTTGTAATTAGGGTTTCTTAAGTCTCTCTAAAAGCTCACGAAATACCTAGAGCACTGTAATCCGAATTTTGTCTTCCATAATAATATATTGCTTCTCGTCCCTTGGACATATGGTAACACATATGATTCTCATTCGATCTCTCGTTACAACAAATATAGTATTGTAAAATGAAGTTTCGTATTCAATTCTTACCTAGTCTGCTTTTTTAATTGGGTGGATATATAATCATGTTTCATATATCTTCCATTCTTAAACAGAATTGAATCGATTGTCGACGTAAATCGGTTATCTGGTTTTGTGATCCTTATCGATTGGGTCATAAACCCTGTACATATGGCATAATAGTGGTGTAGTATTAGTGGAAGGAGGTATATATGAGAGGATGTTGGGAGGTTTGGGATTCGATCGATCTATACCTCCACCGTTTTTCCACTTGGATGACAAATCACATGATGAAAAAAGGAAGAAACGGGGGATCGTAACCTATATTTAATTAGATCGAGTTGATCGACACAAAACAGTTTACCTCAGTCGTGATCTTTACTGACCGATAGACTAGATCACAAGCTTAGAGTTCGCTATCAAAAATAGGTTCTTTGTCTGATACCGCACTATATTAGGGCCTTAGTTACTATTTGGGTATTAGTTTTATTAATTAATTATTTACTTATTGTTGAGTTTAATTGATAATGTCCGGGTTTTTTTACGGTTCTTTTCCCGGATCGGATTTGTTGAACCGTTAGGATTAGGGTTAGCATTAGGGTTTTATGATTTAGCTATATATATTGTAATCCTGTCATTTGGAGAATCAATCAATAAATCAGAGAAATTAGCCCTTTGCCCTAATTCTCTTTGGTTTCTCTCTTCCCTCGCGCTACCAACGCGACAGCTCGAACCTTGCGTCCACATCGGATGCGGCTCCCCCCTTCCACCAACGGAGGTTCGGTGCGTGACTCACACCGGATCCTTGTTATAAAAAAAAACCCACCCTTGTTACAACAAAATGATAGAGATGTACAATATTGAACGATTAAACATAGCTAAGTAAAAGCTGTGCCCGAACATGAATGATGAATGTGCGAGAGCTGACCACGGTCAAACTAAAGTTGGCTAAGCCCATTTGTCCACTTTTGTTTTCATTTTCATTCTAAATAAGCCCATCTGTCTTGAATGGGCGGCATTGGGCTCTGCCATGTCTATTTGGCAACCCTATCCTAATAGTCTACCAACACCATTCTTTGTTTTTGGTAAATTTCTTTCGGCATAATCTCGATAATTCCTTTGTATACATCACATGGATGCCAAAAAGAAAAAGCTTTTTTTAGACAACAAAAGGAATTATTAAGAGTAGAGAGTATTATGAAGAATTTCCCTTTGTTTTTCTGAGCACATGTACTTGACAATATTTGTTGTTAAATCTCGAACCTATGAACAACGGACAATAATCTCATACTACATATTAAGCGGTTTATACTGACTAACTCGATCAATCGGAAAGAGAAATGATCAAACTCGTTTTTTCATCCATGTAAAAGAACAAAGATAAAGATTAAATTTCAGATCTCACGACATCTTTTACCCAATATGATTAGATCACTCTTTTGAACATAGTTAAAAATTATACCTTAATAAACTTTTATATTAAGTGAGCTATTCATAAATTTATCCTCTCCTTTTTGGAAAACAAAAGGTAATTTTAGCTCTTGTTAACAAATCTAATTGATATTTTGGGGGTGCATGTAGTAATTTATTGAATCAGGATCCTCTACACCTCTCGGTGTAACCTTCGGTGCTCCACTTTATTATTTACACTATGAAATAACAATAAAAAAAATTCAAAAAATTATATTCATATAGTAAACGTTTATTCTTATTTAATTTATGAATTTTTGTGATATAACTTTCTAGTGAATATTTTTAATAGCCAAAAAGATGATTAATTCATCATTTTTAATGTAAAAAATTGTAATAATAACTTTTTTTATCATCAAAATGTACAAATGTATGATACTTATCATTTATAATATAATTAAAATTATTTTTCAAAAAATTAATGCTAACTTATAGTATAAATAATAAAGTGGAGCACCGAAGGTCACACCGAAAGTTGTAGAAGATCCTTACTGTAATTTATTGTGTTCTGTTTTCATTCCCCTGTTTTTTTATATAACCTTGCATTTGTTCAATTCACCATAACTAACATTTTAGATGTGTCTATTCAACAAATATCTTGGACATTGAGTCGATCAATGACTAAGAAAACAAGTGATATGATCGAAGAAATAGCATGTAATCTGAAACTTTTCATTGAGACAAGTAAAACAAGTACGTAGTACATTAAAACCACTTAATCTCAAAGCTAGGTTAAATCATGTGCCAATTACATATTATTAAGCACATACAACAACAATAATGTAGCACATTAATACAATACCAATCAGAAATTCAACAATTTCAATCACGAGTGTGATCCAAGCTCCTTCCTTGACTGCTGAGCACTCTTCTTCTCCCACACACAATAGTTATTTCCCGACGTCGCAACCTTAAAACCCGTCGGAATTAGGTTTCCAACATCGGCTCTGGTGCCTAGCTTAACCATCACTCTTTCTCCGATCATCGCCACATACATGTCAGCGTCCGCCGCCAATATGTTGACATCACTTGTCTCTGTCAGCCCGTTCCTCTTCCTCACGGCGACTAGGTTTGAAATCTCTTGCCCTAATCCCCAATCGAAGAAATGGTCGTAGAACTACAAAATCAAAGCGAATATTGTCTTATATCCGAGATGTGAAATAGAATGTTTATTCATAAGTTCTCTTTTTTCGTCTCGTTGTCAATTGATTTTAAGATAAAGAATATTGACGTGCATATTGGGTGGGCCCTAATTGCATAATGTGAAATTGAAATTAAGGTCAATTTACTTACAATGGTAGGGTGTCCGGGGTGAGTGAGGATGTAGGCGTAGCCGAGCATGACTTTATCGGAAGGAAAGGGCCAATAATGCTGAGTCGAACCGGTGTCGTGGTTGTCGATGAACGTGGCGGCATTTCCAGGGGCAATTCCAATTAGGCCCGCGGGCTTTCCGTTCGAGTCTTTCATCCTCCACCACTCGTTCTGCACGGCGGCCTGGAGGACTCCCTTGGTGGTGAAGTCGAATGCCGTGATCGTGCCGCCGGAGCTCTGGGCCCAATGGAGCAAATTATTCCTACAAACAACATAGTACAAGGTATTCATCAATATAAAAACTGATCGTTTTTGAGACACTATGTTGATTCTAATAATTTAAAACTCACCTATGATTGTCCTGGTTATAGGCCGGTTTGCCGCCATCGGCATACTGCATGGGATCCCACACCTCGCCGACTGCAAACTCCGGCGAGGTGTTCTGCATGTAAATCTTCATGACACTACCCACATACCCTTTCGCGAAGTCGAACCTCCACCCATCGAACCCGACGTCGTTTTTGAGCCAATTCATCCAGTCTGAAAGCTCTTTCTGAACCCTAGGGTTAAGGTGGTCGATGTCAGGGGCCGCGTCATAGGCAGCACCACTATCGAGGTTGCCCGTGCCATCGGAGTAGGCGGTGTCGTCCCGACAAATGAGGTTAGGACCCCAATTAAGGCGGTCGTCGGAGGTGCCGCCTTGGAAGATGCACCAAATTCCCCTGGAGTCCTTCTGGGCGGCGGTCCGGTGGTTGATGACTACGTCGGCCACCGCTTTTATGCCTTTTTGGTGGAGGGCTCCGATTAGGGACTTTAGTTGGCCGGAGTTTCCGTACTTTGAGGAGTCTAGATCGTATAGTTTTCCCGGTAAGTAGCCTGTACAAAGAAATTAGTTAGTTGGTTAGTTAGTTGTAGGGATTAGGCCTAGTAAATAGTTTGCATATAGTCTCGATCAGTTTACTATCTACATGATAATTAAATAGAAAACTTTACGACATAATATAATATGATTTATATATATATATTCTCATGACTAATAAATAAGTTTATGTGCCACCTCCCACCTGAGTTTGTTTATTTATTTGTTGTTACAAAGTAACGATTTGCAACAGAAACTCTATGTACAATTATACATCGATTCATTCGGGCATATAGTAGTACACCTAATACTTTTTGTAGTGTGAGCCATTTGGATGTAGTCTAGCTTATTGGTAATAGAGGTAAGATAAAATTCTCTTATAGGTTTTAAATCCTACAAATTTGGGGAAAATGAGAACATATAGAGTTTGGTATATGGTATATGTAGTTTACTCATGCACCTTGAGGAGAAACCGATTGCGAAGGAGGCGGAAGCCAAACATGAGTGACTCCGGCGGAATTAAGTGCATCAACTTGGCTCATTAGCGAGTTGTACAACCCGCCTGCCTTGTTGCATGACTCCCAATTGAACCCCTGCAATTAACATGTATCTCATTTACGATTCAATCATCATATAGCTCGGATCAGATACATCCTGACCCTTTTTGAGCGAGTTTTCCCTATATCAATCCGTACATATATGCTATCAGAAGAATCCGAATTCGAAGAATATTTGACCAACATGTAAGAATCTAACAAAATATTCGCACATTGATTGGGTTGATATATTTGATTCGAGTTACCTGAAACAAGATGGCGGAAGACGAGAAGTGGACGAGGAGGGACAAAGAGAGGCAGAAGAAAGACGAAAGAAGAGAAGTTGAGAGCTTCATTTTGATTGATCGATCTTTAAATTGGTCAAGTTGAGTGTGTTTTGGATGAGTAAAGGAAGATGTGTAGGTGGGCATATATATAGTTGTACCTTGTGTGTGGAGGAACGTAACCGTGTACATGACATGCCCTTTGGATAAGGTATACAAATACAATTGATCTTAACTTTATTGTCATTCATTTAGGATAGTTGCAAATTTAATTGGCATGTATATACAAGTTCCTTTTCCCAATATAACTAATTGTTTTGCAAGGCCAAATACGTTTCCTACAAGTAAGAAGATTGTAACCGATAAGGTTGATATAATTAATTGTCAATTAAATGTCCCTTTTGCAGCCTACGGACATTTAGTCAAGCGGTATACCTACAAGTGTAGTATTCAAGGTCACCGATTCGACTCTTATGAACAGTATCGATATCCTTAACCATAAAAAATGTCCCTTCTACGATCAATCATAAGAATGCGGTTAGATGGATGTTTGTCGTTCTTATATTTCTGTATATTATGTCAATCATCATAAGAAGTTCGAAGGTCATGTTTGTTTTTCAAAAGAAAAGGAAAAAGTTCATGTTTTGTTATGTAGTTAGCTAGATTGTCAATCTTTCACACCAATAAGGTATATTATGTTAGGAACTTAGAATGCTTCCAATTCTTTCACATTCACTATTGTTGTGTCATAATGTGAACCGGCCACTTATTTAGTGGACAATCATGAAACTACAGGAATATGTGTTCTTTTGAAACTAATATAAGTTTATTTTATCCTTTATGATGATACTTTATATCTTGGATGTAACAAAAATGATACTCCCTCCGTTTCATAATAAGTGTTGTTTTAGCGCTTAAAACTTGTTTCATAATATGTGTCGTTTTAGGTTTTCAAAGTGATTTATTAGGGGTGAATGATGATAATTTTTATTGGAATGTGTATTTGTTGACTAAAGTTGTTCATTCATTGGCAAAAAAAATATAATGAGTGGTAAGATTAAGAAAAAGTTGTAAGTTTTAAAGTGAATGATTGCTTATCTTAAAAACTGTGTTAAGAGCTAAAACGACACTTATTGTGAAACGGAGGGAGTATAGTTTTCATTTCTCAAGGTATGAAGACATCTATATATTTTAATAAGCATGATTAATACATTTATAAGTATTTATAAGGCCGGGTTCAACTATGCTCCTATCAAATGGAAGTATCATGTTTATCAAAAACAAAATATTATTTCCCTTTCTTTTATTCGAGGTGACATCTATTGAGAAGGTGGACAAGTGAATGGCTAGTGAAGTGATCAAGCTCTTATTCACATATCCATCCCTATCATCAAATTTATGATACTTTGCAGATTGAGATTTGCCTACATCCTACGTACACTTGCTTCTACACCTCATTGAACTAAACAAATATTTCCTCCACAAGGTTTATGCCTCTTATCCGATCCAATCATCCCATGTCATCATCCATAATAAATAAATAAATAAATAAATGTTCTCATTGGTTGAAAATTGATTATCAAAACAAAATAATTGTAATCCTCCTCTTTATTTTTTTAGTTGCATTTTTCTCTCTTCAATTATACTTATCATGATATTATTCAAGGATCAAAATGGGATTTGGGTCCTCATAATGGCCAATAATACCATCCCCTCTCTCCTCGATTTCCATCTTCTTATACCATCTTCTTATCATAATATTTTTTTATTGTATGACCAGATTTTTGATCTACCATTATGTATACTATCTCATACATTAAACAAAGCTATAGTAGTCTTCACCAAGGATCTTTTATAATAATTAGTGAAATTATTAGGTATCGTATCTTCGATTTACGATTTTAAATCAATAAATTCATCTCGTGAATGTCATTAATAATAACAACCTTACAAAATTAAAATGACATAAAATCACAACCTCTCGACCTTCAACGATTTCACCGCGCCCCTACTTCGTGAATTTTACAGGGACCACCGTCGTTTATCGCGCGATTTAAACAGCGATTAGGGTTTCATAATCGCGTAGCTAATCATATTGTACCGTCATATATCCTCGATATCATCCACATTGGGCTGATACTTGGGCCAAGCTGAATGCTGACATGTTCACAGGCCATCTTGGCAACCGGACCCATAAAGAAACCGCCCCCAAATCCATGCAATTAGAAGACGTCATTATGAAGTCACCACATGCAATTGGTCTAATCCAAACTCATGACAACGTTAGAAGGCCGCAAAAGAAAGAAGATGAAACGGATAGGCACCTCCCATCTAACTGCCTATTCTATCTAACCCGGCCACTAGCCCCACACTTTCACTCCATCTATTTATGGGAACTTTTATTTTACTTGGTGTTTTATGATCAAGTCGTAGTGAGATTTGATTCTTTAAAATACTCCTATTCCCTCTGTCCCATTTGGTTTGTCAAAATAGTACGGTTAACACGGTAATTTATAAAAAGTTAAAAAGTGATAAAGTTGATGAGAAAGGTGGATGATTGAGGGTAATATATAAGATTGGATGAGGGCAGTTTTGTAATTTTATAAGAAAAAGTGATAAAGGTGATGAAAAAGTTGGTAATGGGGATAATATATGAGAGTGAATAAGGATAAAAGTGTAAAAACATATAGATAAAAATGGAAATATTTGAAAGATGGACAAAGTTAATGGGACGCCCAAAACGGAAATATGGACAAACCAAATGGGACGGAGGGAGTATTTTTTAAGGAGCTGTGACGGTATATTTTGGTGTCCTAATTTGTGGTTTTTTGGTATGTCTGGTTATCCCGTTGGGTCTTTTTGGACGCCCTCTATGTATATGGACACCCATCTCGACCCTCTAGATTTTCCTGTAAGGGGAATTGCATTGGGATAATGTTATTGTTGTTAACTGTTAAGGGGTATATTGAGATCTTATTTGCCTTCTTCATATCACATCCAATTATCCAAAGTCCAATAGTTGATCCACCTTCTCCTTAATAATATTGTGAGTCGAGTCATACATGGACCGTGCCTAAACAAGCTCATCTAATCCATGTCCGAGTATCATAAAGACCTATTATGGACCAAGATTATAGATCAAAAAATTCAAAACTTAAAAATATTAATTGAAGAAAAATTAATTATGAGACGCTCACCAACATAACCTTAGAAATTCATGAGCATCAACCTAAATTTTTATATTTATATTTTAAGTTTACGTATTGATACTTTATCTGCTATAAAATGCTTGAAACCTAGAATCATTCACGTGAAAACTGAGAAAAAACCATAGCTGTCCAATCTCAAAAAATATAATAGTCCAAAACTCCAAATGACACCCATATTTGAATTGAATAATTTGGCACAAGTTAGTTTTATTCCGCCAAAAAGATTGGCACATATGTGTGTGGATATGTAAATTTTGACAAGGCAAGAGTAGTTGATATGCAAAGTTTTCAATTGCGTGGTTCATTGCTATAAACTCTATAATATACAACAATCATCTCGGAGAACTCATTAAAATTGCACATCTTTAATATAGGAGTAACATCTAAAATTGATAAAAATATGTATTAATAACCCAATAAAACTAAAATTTTGTATCACTCATTAAATTTGGTTTCTTGATAAACAGAACAAGTTTGGTGGGAGGCGTGTTTGGTTTGCGCTCTTGACCGCCACCTTGTCGGGGCAGTTATTGCACTGCTTTCATTCATTCACCTCCCCTCTACGAACTCTTCCTGTAAGCTCCATACCCCACTTTTCATCTCATCTCATTCATCGACCCCAATTTGTTTCAGAGCTGAGCTTGGACTCGAAATCAGCAATGGCGGGGTCAAATCAGATGAAGACCGAAGCTTTGATGGACCAGATGAAGGCCCACCTGGCCACCGACGCCGGAAAAGAGCTTTCAAAGAAGTTAGGGCTCGTTTACGAAATCCATGTCTCACCAAAGGTTCGATCTTTTTCCCCCCTTTCAGAAAAAGTTTGAATCTTTTTTAGGGTTTTGATTTGGGGATTTTGATTGCTGATTTGCTAACAGAAAATGGGGATTGATGAGGTCGTCTACACCATTGATTTGAAGAAGGGCGAAGTTAAGAAAGGTTAGGGTTTTGGGTATCGGATTTCTAGGGTTCAGATCTGTTTTTGAGTGAGCTGATTTTGGGGGTTTGAATTTTGTAGGGGTTTATGAGGATGGTAAGCCTGATGCCGTTTTCACATCCAAGGATGATGATTTCTACAAGATTGCTACAGGTGGCATGAATCCTCAGATGGCTTTCATGAGGTCCTTCTTTCTCTGTCTCTTGCTCTGTATCTCATAGTTGATTAGGTGGCTTGTTTTGTTCAATTTGCCCATATAAATCTCAAATCTTTGTGAACATATTAGTATGATTTGAATCACATATTGGTGATGTAGACTTAGCTTTCTGATGTTAGTAGAAGATTAGTACAAGTGTGAAGAAAGTGTGTCAAAATTGATTTGGTCAAAATGGAAAAAGGACAGTTTTTTGTTGTTGATTATGGAAACTGATCAGTGAAGAGATCGGATGGAAACGGTCGAGAAGAATTTGGTCTTGATAGTTGATAGATCTTCTATGTTTGTAATTATGCAGAGGTGTATTGAAGATCAAAATTGATCTGATCATATTTGATAGTTATTCACAGATCTCTGATAACATATTATGGTTCACTATAATCGTCAAGATTGGTGAGCGACTGAGCACGGCTTTTTCAGTAGACTTGCTTTCTGGTGTAGCTGAAGTGTGTTGAAACTTGAAAAGTATTCCCTAGTTGACTGGTTTATTTTTTCCAAATTGATTTGATCAAAGTGGTTTTTCCCATGAGATTGGATATAAAAGATAGGAAATTTGGTATTGATTGATGAGAATTTGTAATTATGCAGAGGTGCATTGAAGATCAAAGGAAGTATAAGCGCAGCTCAGAAATTTACCCCGGACATCTTCCCGAAACCATCCAAGATGTGAGGAGATCGAACGAGGAACATAGCTTCTCACATTCAGGGCACTTGTTGATGCTTGCTATATAGCTTGTATGAAATTTAATGTGTGATATAGTGAGCTAGGGAAACTTCAAAGATCTTAAGCCATATAAATTTTATATACTTGATGAACGCGCACGTCGTTTCCCCATTTACTATCTTTCAGCTTCTAATAAACAAGCATGGACTGCTTCAGTTTCATCGCTCGCCTTTTATCATGTTTTAATCTGTCTAATTAAGATAGTTGCCTTGTATAGGCCATTTGGTTCTTTCTAGGTTATCATTGATGGAGAATTGTGCTTGAAAAGCCAAATGTATAAGCCTCAGAAAGCTTTGATAGGACACTTGGAAGTATGGTCCATGTTGATTTTGTAAGGATTTGCATAAGATGCTGAGCTTCTTAGGCTTAGAAATTGATCTAATAAATGGTACACCAAACTTTCCTTTCCATGTGCAAAAGGGAAAGTTCTGCACTTAAATGGTGATCACATCAAGATAGCAACAACTTGTAATCTTCTCCCTCAGCTTACCTAAAGAAGAAATTTTGGGTGCTAAACACTTTGATCATAGACTAAAACAATCAGAAAGGAATCTTCTGAGATCTCCACCTTTGTGGAGATTCTATGAAGTGAAGTTCTACTAAGAGGCTCTACTGATCTTTCTAAGACTGAAAACAAAAGCAAAATGCAGGCTCTTGTGCTGCCTTTAGCTGGTCTCTATTCTTTCCAAAACCTCGTCGGAAGGCCTTGCATTGGCACCGGAAAGGGACTATACTGAACCCCGGTTTCTGACCCAACCGCTTCCCATCTGTAACCAAATCATACACAAAAACAACCACATAAGAGCAAGAAACAGCAGAAAGCACACAAGTAATCACACCTAGGACTGATATAGTACCTGAACTTGGTGACAAGATGGTGGGTCATGACAAGCATCTCTAACTTGGCAAGCTTATTCCCGGGACAAGCATGAACTCCGCTTCCGAATGGCATGTAAGTACTGGGTTTCCATCCAACCTGAATTTACATGAACAAGCATTAGGTCTGCCTCCATGTACACATTTGACCCTTTTGAGACTTTGTGATGGATGGTATAGAGAAAATATTTTTCTTGGCCTTTTGGGTCTACCTCAAATCTTGAAGGATCAAATCTTTGAGGATCTTGGAAGAAGTCTGGATTGTGATGGATGTTTCTGAACAAGGGCAACACCTTCCATCCTTTTGGAATCACACATCCTGCAAACAAATCATCAAAAATCACTTTTTTTTTGGCTACAAAGTAAGACTTGTGGGAAATGCTGATTATAAAGTATGTAATTAGTTAGCTTACCTTTGATTTCTACATCAGCTACTGCTTCTCTGAATGTGAATGATATAATGCTTGCCATCCTCAGGCTCTCTAACACAACCTGATACTCAAAAGGAATATCATTTCAGTGAAAACTATACTCAAAACCATACAAAATTGTGATATAAAAAAATGTTCTTATTCTGCTTTAAATTAGTTCATGATTTACCTTGTGAGTAAGAGACATGCTTGTTGTTTGAGCCCATGTCAATGGCTTTTCACCTCCATTGTTTGACTGAAATATAGCCATTTGTTCTTCCTGCTCAAACAACCAAATGTATAAAAAACCATGCTTTCTCAATTTATAGATTCAAAGAAAGTTAAAAAAAAAAAAAGGTTGTTAATTTGTACTTGTGATCTACCTTTACAGCCTCTAGAAGTTTTGGGTTATCAAGGAGGTACTTGACAATCCATGTCATTACACTGGCTGTGGTATCTTGAGATGCAAAGAGCACTCCTATTACATTATCAGCAATCTGATCTTCACTTAGCACATTTCCACTTTCATCTTTGGAGTTTAGAAGATGACCCAACAAATTCTTCTCCTCCAATCTCATTTCCTGTCTTTCATTTATGATTTCCTTGATGACATCTCTCAGCCTCTGCCTTGCCTTAAGTCATTTGATTCACAAAAAAAGAGTCAATCTTGATGCATTATGGAGTAGTATATACAACTTAGATTGTTTGTAGATGTCAATGAAGGGCTTACAAGTAATGCTGTCTTGAAACGAGTCCCCGGTAAGTTTAGGGGGTAGGAGTTATAGCCCTTGTCTACTAAGGAGTAGTTCTTCTTCAACTCTTCTCTGTATCCACCATCCAAGTTACCAAAAATTGCAAGAATCCCAACATCAAATGAGAACTGTGGAAAAGACCCATTTCAAGTTCAATTCAAAATTTCTTAGCCAAAGGAAGTTCAAGTATTTTGAAAATGTATGTACTAGTATTTGTCTTTTAGTTGTCTAACAAAAAAGTACTTTGAATGTATTAATACTCCATCATGTCACAACTTGAGGGATAGATAATCAAAAGATTCTATCGAAGAAATTTCAGAAGATCATTCGTGTGGACAATTTAGGCTAGTCCTATACCAGATAAATAAGGTAGCACTTTGAATGTACAATTAACTAACCTTCTTCATTTCATGGAAAGTGTTGATGACATGGCCTCCATCCCAAGACTCCAAGGTAGACAAAGCAATCTCTTCAACACCGGGCAAAAGAGCTCGAATGGATTCATGCGACAAGGAGGCGAGAACCAGCTTCCTAAGGCGCATGTGGTATTCGCCTTGGTGGAAGAACAAAGCCGAGGGACCGATCAAAGTCTCCTTGCTTTTAGGGTAGGTCGGTTTGAACAAGTGAGCTTGTGTTGCCAACACAAACTTGGCTGCTTCTGGACTAGCCACCATCACACAAGGGCAACCTAGTATTTGGGTCTTAAATATCTCCCCATACCTGCAAATTCCTTACACATCAGTAACATTGTACGTCTATATGATGTACTTGACTTTATATGCTAAAGTAATTAGTTTTGCATCAGATTTAACCTCTTTAGTTTTTGGGCAAAGAACACATTTGGGTCCTGAGAATAGAGTTGAAGAGTTTCCCCAATGTATGGCCACCCCATGGAACCCGGCGGAAGCCGAGCTTTTTGCCATGGCTTCCCATTTGTTCTGAGGAAGATGTATGAGACTAGAACTAGGAGGAAGATGGATAGGATATATGCAAATAATTCATACATTTTTTGAAAGTTTTCTTTTTCTCAATGTTTTTATGGAGGCCTACTACAATTTGCTCACTTGTGTATATGATTGAACTTTGGTGTTTTGTAGTAGGAAAATGCAAGATGTTTGGAATGGTGAATTGGATCCATTTATATAGAGGTGGAAGTGGTGTAAGATAGTGACACCTTTATAGTGAGATTCGGATCCTTCACATACATATTTCACTCTATATTATAAATTCGTAGAATAATATATAATACTTGTATTTTATTTTGTAATCTTTAACCAAATTATTAATTTTGTCCCCCTAAAGTGACATCATTAAAAGGATCGTGAATATTATACAAAAGTTGTAACTAAGTTGAAGGTAACAGGCTCTATAAAATAGTACAAAAGGTGTAACTAAGTTGAAGGTGTCAACGTCTAGCTCGATCTAGCCAAAATGCATGGTTTAGGAATGGCCTTGTATCAAATGCCGTTGAAAATCCACTTTATCTCTTCTTTGTTAGGGCACGACAATGTATTACTATTATACTTATACGTTCCTTCATGTTTATATTTGAAACATGATAATATGTCTCAAATTTGAATCACACCCTGCGACAAGTAGTACAGGGACTCGCTGTCGCAATCTGTTTGGGCCTGTTATACGTTCCTTCTGTTTTATGGATCTGTCGCATCTGTTAGAACGTGCGGACCATATTTATAACTAGAGTTAATTTCTTGAGTCTCTATATAAACCTTCGAAATACCTAGAGCTCTGTAATCGAATTCTGTCTTCCATAATAATACATTGTTTCTCTGCCATGGACGTAGGTAACAAGCTGTTACCAAACCACGTAAATATCCGTGTCGAATGTGTTTATTGTTATCGTTCGATCTCTTGTTACAATATAATATTTGTCTAAATGTATGAAATACAAGATCTGAGCTTGTCATCTATCAAGAATCTTTCTTCATGTAAGGGCATGATCGATGCATACATATTTTTTTCCACTAATTTTCTAACCTGTCGCATTAATTAGTATATTGTGTTTAAACACTTTTACCCTACAAAAATTCAATACTTATTGCATGAATAAAATCATAATTTTGTTAGAAAATTTGATTTGACAATCATTATCCACAACCACAAGTATAGACAAGTTTATCGGTTTTTCTTTCATAAAAAGGAGTTCGGGGATAATTGACTGAAATGTACCATAGATGAAAATGAAAGTTATGGAATGCCAAAGATGCCGTGATCAGCCTTAGGATTAAGGAGGGATAAGTTCAACCTACGGTGATTAATTACAGGATTAATATAGCTCGAGTTAGTAGCTTGCTTCTTGTGGATTACATGTTCCAATATATCGTTTTGGTCTTTTTTAATTCTTATATAAAAACGACTAGGGAAGGTCGAGTTGATGCGTCCTTGTCCACGACTAGGCTCGGACATGATCAAGGTGTTCGATCTAGATCGTGATGAGAAGTCTCTCAAAGTTGCAGAAACAACGGGTTGAGGTTGGATATGCGTGTCCAATGCGTTGGGCACGGGCGCTCTATACCGATGAACGTGGTAAGAAGTCTCTCAAATAAGGGACAAAAGAGCTTCGTTGGGCCGACACGACTTCAATTGCCTGATATCTTATGCCACACCTTTGCTCTTATGTTGCAACTAGTGCGTACAATTCAAACTCAGCATTGGAATCCGTGCCATTCGCCTTCGCCTCTAGCAAAATGAGCTCGTAAGTCATTAATTTTCTTCGCCTTGAGTTTCGTCTTTCATGCCACTACTGTTATGAAAAAGTTAGGTAATGATACAATATCGTATCTAATCATCAAAATACACGATAATAAATTTTGTACCCTTTGGATACATCATACGCCCCTAACAAATTGAATTGATTGACACGATCGAGTTAAGTAGTTAACTAGGGTTGGAAATCTTAGTAGCTCAAGCTCATCAAGGTTGGATTTATTTAGTAGATCAACAATATAGCCTTCTATATGAGACAAATCTATGGGGCCCACGTGATTTGAGCGGGCTCTCGTGGGCCCAACTTTTGGGAGAGACAAACTAGCTAGAGACACGTTGCCATCTATTTCATTCTCTTTTCATTTCTTTTCTTTATTTTAATTTTTTTTTTTTTTTGAAGTGAATAGCTCAAAATAATTTACTAGATAAGATAAGAGTAACAATGAATGGGTTCCATCCTTGTGGCTGCCAGCTGAATCCTACAATTTCAGCTTCAAGATCGATCGAGTTGTTACACTTCTTCCTATATTTTTTTTTTCTTTTTTTGGTCAAAATCTTCTTCCTATCTTTCAATTGATACATTAATACATTAATCATCATTTTATGATAAAAGATTACAATATGATTTTTGAAGTTACATGTGAATGGTGCACTTTCAAGATGTGAAGAGTAACACCATGTCCAAATTTGACCTTTGAGAGAAAAAAAG
Organism: Polygonum maritimum; assembly: GCA_963924305.1. Classification (NCBI taxonomy): domain Eukaryota; kingdom Viridiplantae; phylum Streptophyta; class Magnoliopsida; order Caryophyllales; family Polygonaceae; genus Polygonum; species Polygonum maritimum. The sequence continues at coordinate 38,830,646 of OZ002735.1, forward strand.
GGTATTTTTTTAGGTTATATTTAGGTATGGCATAAGGATTTTTCTACCATGTATCATAAGGGCAGATTATAAGAGACTAATAATGTAAATTCACTATTTACTCATTTTTAAGATTTATTGGTAAATGTATGTAGACATAAGTTATTCAATTTAATTCATGGCTAGAATTTAATGATGACTCACTCCTATTGTTTAACTATCTTGGTCATCAAGGACATTAACAAACAAGAATGTATAACAGACATCTGGCAAGCTTTAGATTGAACTCATGTTGCTTTTTGCATAATGGGAGGGCGCATGATCAACGAATTAAAGTTCATTCATGGAACAATGAGATTTATTGTGGAGTAGTCTACATCTCATACCTAATTTAATACAAGCAAACTAAAGGTTTAATTTAGTTGTAATGAAATGTGTAAGCATGCATTAGCTCAAGCTTCTATTCTTCTTACACGTTTATGGTGTATGTCATGGATGTGTGTGTGTTGTCCACTTCCATTAACAAAGAAGGCAGATAAGATCGATAATGGAATAATGTATGTGATTTTCTTTTTTAGTTCTTTCTTGCTTTTCCTTTTTTTGGGTCGGAATTCGTTTAGGTGTTCTTTTTGGGAATAATCAGGAACCGTACAAAAACTTGTGCGAACTTATTAGACAAAAGATAAAAGGAGTACTTCAAAAGAAACACTAGATTATATCTGCCATTTTGGTTTGTGTTGTAGGAATACATTACAACAAGTAAAAGGCTAAAATCACACTAGCTCGGTTTTATCTTTACTTCTTGTAAATGTTAGGCTTCATAACTAAAGAGAGTTGACTCAAGTGATAAGCGGCCTCCTCCACATCGACGAGGTCAGTGAATGTCAAAAAATTCCCTTTGGGAGACTCACCCACCAAAGTCAGGTCTGCGACCCGGGTCGAGCTGGATATAGTTAAGACGAAACTCTAATGAACCAGTGGACAACCGAAAAAAAGATGTTAGGGTTCATAATAATTAATTTACTTTTAAAACAAGATTTTTTTATATGAGAATGTTGGATCGTTAGTGTGCTTAAAATTAGTGAGCACATTAAAATGTAGGGTTTTCATCTCCGCTAATTTTTTGAACAATATATATCTCGGTTGCTCTTTCTCCAAAACAGTAATCGTTTTCCTTGTTTATCTTAGTTGTCATTGACTCAAACCGTACACAACTTTCTCATGAACCTTTGATCATCTTTTCAGTCTCCATAAATAGAGTGATCTTCCATTCTTCCCCGTCTTATATCCGAAAGCAAAGTATCATCTCTAACATGTATTAAGGACCGGTCAATGAGTCGGGTGTTTAGGGGATGATGAGCCCATGACTGGGGGTTGAGGGCAACTTCGTCCCGCCAAAACAATATGCTATGTTTCTGTAAATGGGCGGGCCTATCGTTGTCCATTTGGGTTTGTGGCCTATATGCACTTTTTTTTTTTTTTAAATCTCTATATAAGCTTTCGAAATACACAACAATCTCTAATGAACTTTGTTTCTATCCTCATATCCTCATGAATGTAGCTAACACACTGATCTCTATGTCTTTTTTGTTTTTATTATTCTTGTTTGATCTCGTAACACATGTTGGGTAAGGAATGCTTAATCTCTTTCCTAATACTCCGTAAATCTTATCTAATAATGTGTCTTCTCTCGTTGAGTCTTTATAGCTACTTAGGTTACCTTTATAGGCCATCGATCTTCAAAACCGCCATTTTTGTTCCCTAGCTTGTTCTCCTATCTTCTCTTCATGCCATTTATCTTAGCTTTTCTTCAACACTTCTAACTTATCTTCTAAAGTGCATGATTAAGATTTTTTCACTTGCCTCGAAATAACTCAACAAATCTATCATATTGGAAAAACGCAAGAAATCTGTTAATATGCCTTGAATCTAAATCACACACTGGGACAGATAGTACGGGCCTCCGGGGGTAACACAATGTGGACGTAGGTAATACACTGTTACCGAACCACGTAAATTTCTGTATCGATCTTGTTTATTGTTCTCGTTCGATCTCTAGTTACACCAAAATCCAACATAAAATAATGCCACACTTTTTAAATTAGAGCATACATTCTTAAATTTCTAATCATTCAGTGGACTTCAAAACTTGAGCATCAAAATTCAGCTGGAATTCTGCCACTTTTACAACCACAAGTCCCTTATCAATGAAGCCATAAAAACACATGCAGCCGCCTAAAAAGTAGGCTAAAATACATGCATGATTTCTATACAATCGATTGGGGATATTATTCTGCTACGTACTATAACTTTGTTGTATTAATTCCTCCATACAAAACGAAGTTCCTGTAGTAAAATCAGGCTTTGTCAAAAAAAAAGGGATTGACCCAACTTCAAATCGATCGAGATAAGGCCCTCTTCAGTGATATAAAGCAATACAAATCTAAGATGGCATAGATCAGCACTAGGCTTTGGTAGACACACAACTAATTTTAGACCCACAAATTTAGGCAAGATCTTTGTAGGTTTGTTCTTTCTTTCTTTTGTAGTTATCCGTATTTGTGATGTAACAATAGGGTTGGACTTGGATATAAAACCCTAAGGACCTATTTGGATCACGTCAATAATGACATTATCCAGCACTATAAGCCAGTGATTTAATGCGATGTTCAGCTCCGCCATGTACGTGTATCGTGAGGCGAACATGATTGCCGATCACCTAGCGTCTTTAGCTTTCGGTTTTCCTCTAGGTTTGCATGTATTGCTTGCCCATCCTGAGGAAGTTTCTTCATTGCTTTTTAATGATGTAAGGGGTCGGACTATCCCCATTTGCTGACTACTTAGCCCTTTTATATTATTTAATAAAACGCTCCTCCGAGGAGACGAAGAGTATCGTCTCTCTATTCACAAAAAAAAATCAAGCTCGATGATCTTATGGTGTGAGAGGGGTGAGCTAAATAATGTAAAAACAAGTGTCGTTGAAAATCATGTCTATGGGCCATCTCTATTGGAGAGAATATATGGGACTACCTCAATGTCGCCTCACCTAAATAAGGGATTTTCAAGAACATCGGAACACGACCACAACCTCATCTAGAATAACTCGATCTCGTCCCAAATTCAGTTCTTCAATTGCAGGAAAAAATCTCTAGTTTAGTTTGTATTAGGTTTCCAAGATTAATTGCTACATTGTACTCCCTCCGTCCCTATATACAAGTCTCATTTGAGAATGGGCACAATAATTAAGGAAGTGTAGAAAAGAGAAGAGAGAGAGATAAAAAGGGGTGATGTGAAAGGTTTAATGAGGGTAATATGGTAAAGAAGATGATAGAGTGATAAAAAGGTGAAATTTTTTGAGGGTAATATGGTAAAAGAAGAGGAGAGAGGGATAACCAAATATGGAAATGGGAAGAACTTTTCAGGACGCCCGAAATAGAAATGGGACTTATATCTAGGGACGGAGGGAGTAGTATATTACTTTGTTATACTACTATATTTATTGTAGTACTACTTCTCTATAGAAAAGGTTGTCACTTCACCTCTCAAATCTTGCTAGAAAATGTTTGTTAGTTTAGACTTATAAATGTTTCATATTGATAGGACTTTTTGATATGCAAATTCTCTTTATAATAATGATAATACTAAGCATTATCATAGTATCAGTACAATGTATCAAAGTTTGTAGTTTTTAGAGAATATTAATAATTAAACTCTTATATTTGTTGTATCTATCTATCTAAAATGAGAACAAAAAACAAAAAGGCATTAAATTTTAAAGCAAAAATACCACCATGAAATTAAAGCAACACAAGGAGATTTACAGCCCATTCCTTTTTCTGTACATGTCCTCTGAGCAAAATCTCAATGCATCAATTAACAGATCACAGAAAAGAGCATCTACTTTAATTTGGTGACAAATTTATGATCACCATCAATCTGATTCCTTGGTGGACAAAAAGAAGACAATTCAATCTCAAATTTTAGCTTTTCTCCAAGCCAAGATATCAAGGCAATTGTGGTGGTCAAGGAAAAATATTCTCATGATAGTATTATTATCAAAATAATTGTAGCAATCTCCAATAAAATTGCATTTTTAGAAAATACCCCACATATGAAAATCATCCTTCCAGCTGTATGGGCCTTTAAAAGTACATGAATTATTGAAAAAGATCTCCAAATCATGTCTGTTTATTGATAAAATGGGTGACAAAGACTTAAAACTATGACACATCCCATAATCCCCACTAATGTCTTAAGTGGTCTCATCATCAACTATGCATTCCAGCTGGTAAGTTGTCACAGTCTCAACAATGTAATTATATAGCAAAAATTACATACAATAGCTAATCTTTAAGATGGTTGTGGAAAAATATGATACCCAAAAACTTTATACAATGATATGTTTTTTTACATTTTCGGTCATTGTAAGAAATTTGAAAATCGAAAAACTTCAAAACTCGTTGTCTAGGGTAAAATAATATGGTAACACTGCGAGCTTGCTACACTTTCTTGAAGAAAGTAGTTTTTACAAAAAAAGTAGTCTTTTTTATCCTTGAAATTTGTGCTATTACTCTACTTTTTTACAAGCTTCTAGAAAATAAAGTACTATTTTTTCTAAAAAAGTACTTTTATACCTCAACTATAGCAAGGCCTGCGTTCACTCGTGACCATGCTACTGGATGAGTTCTGATCACTTCGTCGAGGATTATGTTTTTCTATCGCTAACGGTGATCATTCTATCTTTTTTGATAAACCACGATGATAAATTGATAACGTTGCTTCATCGTTGAGCTTACAAAATCTTGTGTATAAAAATGTTTATGCTAGTATCATAACCTATCTCATGGTTGAGGTTATTTACCGCAACTTTAAGAGATCGGGTTATTTTTCACAACCACTAACCCCAAAGATTTAAGTTATTTTTTAGGACTAGTCAATTTAATGTGAGTATATAATGAGAGAACAAAAGCCATCGGAAAACTTCCAAGATGAATAAACTTAAGCAAAAACTAAAATACCATCAAACTTACAAAACCAGCTAAAGAGCACTAGTCATATTAGTGTTTAATTTCCATCTAATCTCCAACAAAATTACCCTAGCGTGTCTATATAAACTTTTCAGTTAAAAATTAACTATTAGTTGTAGAAGATTAGCTAATTAATTAAAGTAATGTAATGCATATTGCAAATGTGGAGTTAACACTATTATGAGTGAATGCAAGATACAACTAAATCAAAGAAAACTTAATTAGTAGTGTACTCAAACAAAGAGGAGGCACCATGGAGAACAAAATCTCCAAACAAGTCAAAAAGAAAAACTGAAACATCTATTATGATGATGAAGCCAAGAACTTGCACATGCATTCCTTGTCCAATTATTATTAAAAAAGAATTAAACTTTTAATGGAATTTTGGACCTCATATATCTCATTAGCTTGTTTTAGACCAGTCCTTCATAGAGCACTGAGCACATGAGAACGACACTGATATTTCACCTCATAAAAAGTGACCACATCCTTGACAATAACAACCTCTAATGATATGTTAGCTTTCATATTATTAGGATAAACACTACTTAACGCAATAAAACTTTAAAGGTACTACATAAAAAGGATACAAATTTCAACTTAATAATCTTATCTTAAGTTGATATATATATATGCTCATGAATCATCCATGTGAGCATGTCCCAACTGAATGGATATGTTAGAGGCAGATACATGCTAAAGATTTTAATTTCCCCAAAGTCCAAACAAAACAAAACTTCTCAAGAGATTGACATTTGATAGACTCAAGCTCTAACAACTGGCAAGATAAGATCAATGAACCAAACAATAATCACCTCCCAATTCAAGACATCTAACAAGTATGTGCATTTTTTGGCAGCTTGTGAAGACACATTAACCACCATATAGATAATGTATATCTCCTCTCCTACTGAAACAAACATAACTATATTATAGAAACCAACACAAAAAATACCCAAAGTAAAAGAAAGAAAGATAAAACCCCAATTAACCATAAGGAGTCATTCACCAGCCTAATCTTCCCCACCAATTACTTCAAAATTGGCAACGAAAGCGCTCTTTTTTACTTACATTTTGCATATGGATCTCCGGAAAATGGAACGATTCTTCCACTTCGGCTTGGATAGGCATTCAGAAAGCGCGCTCGGTTTTTGTTGCCTGTTCTCCTTGCTCTAGTGTTCTATCCTGCATACTGGAGCAGCTTTTGTTACGGTCTTGCATTGGCAAACACGGTAAAACGAATGGAACCACCTAAAAGATGCAGAATTACGTTAGGTATACAAGACAAGTTCCTGAATCCGTCAACAAACAACTATTTTCATTTAACACACTACTATTAATTGAGTTTTACCTGGTCATTGTTGTTTTCAGCCGAAGCGTCCAAAGTCCTCAACCGTTTTGCCCTTTGCCTTCTTGGAGTCTTGTTTTCACAAGCCTCATTGATAAAGTTCTGATCAGAACACTCTGCCAAACGATTTCAGGACAAAAAAATACATTAGCATGTTCATAGTAATGCACTAATGCTCCTTGATAATGCAGATGCATAGCAGAAGATCAAATAGACAGAACCTAAAACAGAATCTGAAGTAAATACAAGGGAAAGAGAAGCATCACCATAGATCTCCCATTACATAAATTTACTACCATATGCGACATTTTAGGTAATTGTGGTGCTTAATAGTGCTCTATACGTCAGGCAAGACATACCAAAGATGTCCATGACAATAAAGTTTCAATGGTACAAGAAAATCAAGACAGATTCACCGTTCCAGCCAACACATGAATAAATCTATTGCAAATCTTGTAGCTGTCATAATGAAACATCTATCCTAGAAACGAATGTAAATTAAGAACATAATCTATCTCATATAAGTACCCATAGTTATGAGGAATCTGGGAGATGATCATAAGCTACCTTCACTCCCATCAACTACTACATCTCGTGGAGCGGTTTTACGAATCTGTTTCGGCCAATGACAATGCTGCTGCAGTTTGATCTGATCAAGTGAAACCAGCATCAGCACAAACCAGTAATGAATTGGAAACATTACACAGATAGGGTTTACAGTGAGATATAGCCAATAGAGCAAAACCTGGCCAGATCCAGAATAGCTGCCTTGCCTGCACACTCTCTCATCAAACACGAACAGATCTTTCAAATTGTACAACTGCTTCACGAACGAAGCTTCCATTGATTTCAGATACATGCTATGCTTCTCATCCGTCCACTCAACATTCTCCTAAGCGAGGCAACAGACAATTAATGCAATGAAAATGAATTTGGATAGGATATTTTTGGTGCAAGTTTCCAATAACATCAAACGCTTTACATGGAAATCAGAATTGAATGAAGCAAACATTTAATCACACACAAACCGCCATCCATTATATGGAAGGTCTGGCCAGCCAGAAATCTCTGAAAGTCGCAGGCTCTATTTCAGACTCGCCGGTTCAGGTCCTTATTGACGGGGGCAGTACTCATAACTTTATTCATCCCGAGGTAGTGAGCCGCTTACGCCTCCCATTGACTGCCGTCACTCCTTTCCGTGTGTTCGTCGGCAACGGTGCATATTTGCAGTGTACTCATCAGTGTGCTGCCACCACAGTCATATTACAGGGCTATGCGTTTCCTATTGACCTATATGTTCTAGCCATCCATGGGCCACATGTTGTTCTTGGTGTTCAGTGGCTTCAGACGCTGGGCAAAGTATCTCATGACTATGCTCAGCTTACGATGGAATTTCAGTGGCAGGGGCAATCTATTTTATTACAGGGTGATCGGTTTCCACCGAAGTTGATCTCTCTCAACACTTTACAGGCTCTGTGCGACTCTAGTGAGATGGCTGAATTTTTTGAGGTCATGCGCCTCCCTGACGCCGAGGATGCCGCCCCACCAGCCGCACCATTCTCTATTCCGGAGTCGGTTTGCCCGGCCTTGCGCGTCGTCTTAGAGCAGCATGCGCAGGTCTTTCAGCTGCCCAATTCGTTACCTCCTCAGCGTCCATGGGACCATCGCATACATCTTCACCCAAATACCACAGCTATCAATGTGCGCCCGTACCGATATCCTTACTTTCAGAAATCGGAGATTGAGCGCCAGGTGAAAGAGATGCTTGATCAGGGTATTATTCGGCATAGCACGAGTCCCTTTTCTTCACCGGCCCTTCTTGTGAAGAAAAAGGACGGGAGCTTTCGCTTCTGCATCGACTACAGAGCCCTGAATACCGCCACCATTGCAGATAAGTTCCCTATCCCAACAGCTGATGAATTATTTGATGAGTTGGGTAGTGCCAAATTTTTTACTAAGCTTGATTTGCGATCAGGGTACCACCAGATTCGCATGAGTGCCGGGGATATTTATAAGACGGCGTTTCGGACTCACGATGGATACTATGAGTTCCTCGTCATGCCCTTTGGGTTGACGAACGCCCCGTCTACCTTTCAGGCCGCCATGAATCAGCTTTTTGCTCAGTATCTGCGCCAATTCGTCATTGTCTTCTTTAATGACATCCTGATTTACAGCCCGTCTCTTGATGAGCACGCGTGGCATCTTGATATTGCATTGACAGTGTTGCACGATAACAGCTTCTTTGTTAAGGCTTCTAAATGCTCCTTTGGGACGACTACAGTTGAGTATCTGGGGCATATCGTGACAGCAGGCCAGCTCCTAGCCGACCCGGCCAAGTTGGCTGCCATGGCCGAATGGCCAACTCCGACATCTGTCAAGCTTTTGCGGGGATTCTTGGGCCTTACAGGGTATTAAAGGAAATTTATCCGGCACTACGCCCTTCTCGCGGCACCACTCACGGCTCTCCTGCAGAAGGATAAGTTTTCTTGGTCCCCGGAAGCGGATACAGCATTTGGCCGCCTCAAACAGGTTATGATGTCACCTCCTATTCTACAGTTGCCTGATTTCTCTAAATCATTCGTTGTTGAAACGGATGCCTCAGACGACGGGGTCGGGGCCGTACTATTACAGGAAGAGCGCCCCATCTCTTTTTTTAGTAAGAAACTCGGCATCAGGCGCAAGGGGTCGTCGGCCTATCATCGGGATCGATCACTACAAAAAAACTGTGAATTACCGACAACGTTTTACCGAGAACATAGAGTTCTCGCTATTTGCGAGAACTTACCGAGGACTTATCGAGAACCATTATATTTTAGGTGTTTAGCGAAAACTTACCGAGGACGTAGGTTCTCGGTAATTTACCGAGAACCGAAGCCCTCGGCAAAACTCGAATTGCTCGAGTTTAGCGAGGACCAATGTCCTCGGCAAAGTCCGAATTGGTCCATGTTTAGCGAGGACCTAGGTTCTCGCTAATTTACCGAGAACCAATGTCCTCGGCAAAGTGTGAATTGGCCCAATTTTACCGGGTTCTCGGTAAACTTGAACTTTTTTTTAGCCCTTTTTGTAGCGGGTTACGAACCCTAATCCCACATTTCTCCAATTCTCACATACCGCTCGTATGCTGGCGTTTCTTTCGCCCTTGTCACCTCTCTGCATCCCGCTCATCCGACGCTCTCGTCCTCGCTCAGATCTCCGCCGCTCTCATCCTCGCTCAGATCTCCGCCTGTCTCGTCGTTCGCTGGGGTTTCCGTCCTCCCTCGTCGTTTTCTCAAATCCCGCTCGTCCTCTCTCAAATTTCCGCCACTCTCATCGCTCTCCTCTTCATCATTCGCCAGCGGTTCCGTTCTCTCAGATCCCACTCGTCCTCGCTCAGATCTCCGACAGACCACTGCTCTTCTTGCTCGTCCTCGTTCCTCTCCTCCTTTTCCGATGTACTCGGTTCTCCTTCTCCGCCAGTTTGCCTCTCTTCCTGTTACTCTATTGGATTGTTTTGAAATTATGAATAAGAACAGAAGTGAGGTTGATGATTGTTTTGTTTATTGCACTTTTGTGTTTGCAGTCAGTGTAAGTGAGGTTGAGGCTAACACAAACGGATGAAGGGATGATAAGCAAGGTACCCAATGTTTTTCCCTTCTTCTATACTCAAGTGTGATTGGTTTTACATTATCCCTGTCTATTCTGATTTATCTTTTAGCCTAGGCTTTGTGTTTTGTTTTGAAAACTGGTTGAACAATGTCTATGCAGTTATCTAATTATTTGGTAAATACAACTTGGTGTTCCATGATCTGATTTAAGTAATATAAATAAAGCGATGGAGCATTCTACTGAAAAAAATAAAGTTATTGAGGATGGTGTTTTTGACTTATTCATGTCCTGGTTGCTCAACCTCTTTGCTTAATGGTTCTTAGTTGTATTTCTGTAAGTGTTTGCAACATGAAGGCTTTATTGTTTAAGTGATTCTTAGTTATGTTTTAGTGGTTCTTTAAGTGCTCAACCTCTTTGTGTGGTCTGACTCATGAGCAATGCTAAAATGCTTTGCTTTTTGTACTACATACTTGAGCTAATAACTTAAGCTAACTATTTGCATAAGTATGTACTTGAGCTAATTTCTTGCCTTAGCTTCACTACTTTAAGCAATGTTGGCATAACCCTTTGTATAGGCAATGTTAATGATTCTTGCGTTGTATTAGGCAGGACCATCAAGCAAGTGGTGAAGTTCTTTCCATCCAGCTGTCTATTGGACACAAATGCGGCCTTTGAATTTGTGAGACAAGAGATGCATTGAAGATCAAAGGAAGTATAAGCGCAGCTCAGAAATTTACCCCGGACATCTTCCCGAAACCATCCAAGATGTGAGGAGATCGAACGAGGAACATAGCTTCTCACATTCAGGGCACTTGTTGATGCTTGCTATATAGCTTGTATGAAATTTAATGTGTGATATAGTGAGCTAGGGAAACTTCAAAGATCTTAAGCCATATAAATTTTATATACTTGATGAACGCGCACGTCGTTTCCCCATTTACTATCTTTCAGCTTCTAATAAACAAGCATGGACTGCTTCAGTTTCATCGCTCGCCTTTTATCATGTTTTAATCTGTCTAATTAAGATAGTTGCCTTGTATAGGCCATTTGGTTCTTTCTAGGTTATCATTGATGGAGAATTGTGCTTGAAAAGCCAAATGTATAAGCCTCAGAAAGCTTTGATAGGACACTTGGAAGTATGGTCCATGTTGATTTTGTAAGGATTTGCATAAGATGCTGAGCTTCTTAGGCTTAGAAATTGATCTAATAAATGGTACACCAAACTTTCCTTTCCATGTGCAAAAGGGAAAGTTCTGCACTTAAATGGTGATCACATCAAGATAGCAACAACTTGTAATCTTCTCCCTCAGCTTACCTAAAGAAGAAATTTTGGGTGCTAAACACTTTGATCATAGACTAAAACAATCAGAAAGGAATCTTCTGAGATCTCCACCTTTGTGGAGATTCTATGAAGTGAAGTTCTACTAAGAGGCTCTACTGATCTTTCTAAGACTGAAAACAAAAGCAAAATGCAGGCTCTTGTGCTGCCTTTAGCTGGTCTCTATTCTTTCCAAAACCTCGTCGGAAGGCCTTGCATTGGCACCGGAAAGGGACTATACTGAACCCCGGTTTCTGACCCAACCGCTTCCCATCTGTAACCAAATCATACACAAAAACAACCACATAAGAGCAAGAAACAGCAGAAAGCACACAAGTAATCACACCTAGGACTGATATAGTACCTGAACTTGGTGACAAGATGGTGGGTCATGACAAGCATCTCTAACTTGGCAAGCTTATTCCCGGGACAAGCATGAACTCCGCTTCCGAATGGCATGTAAGTACTGGGTTTCCATCCAACCTGAATTTACATGAACAAGCATTAGGTCTGCCTCCATGTACACATTTGACCCTTTTGAGACTTTGTGATGGATGGTATAGAGAAAATATTTTTCTTGGCCTTTTGGGTCTACCTCAAATCTTGAAGGATCAAATCTTTGAGGATCTTGGAAGAAGTCTGGATTGTGATGGATGTTTCTGAACAAGGGCAACACCTTCCATCCTTTTGGAATCACACATCCTGCAAACAAATCATCAAAAATCACTTTTTTTTTGGCTACAAAGTAAGACTTGTGGGAAATGCTGATTATAAAGTATGTAATTAGTTAGCTTACCTTTGATTTCTACATCAGCTACTGCTTCTCTGAATGTGAATGATATAATGCTTGCCATCCTCAGGCTCTCTAACACAACCTGATACTCAAAAGGAATATCATTTCAGTGAAAACTATACTCAAAACCATACAAAATTGTGATATAAAAAAATGTTCTTATTCTGCTTTAAATTAGTTCATGATTTACCTTGTGAGTAAGAGACATGCTTGTTGTTTGAGCCCATGTCAATGGCTTTTCACCTCCATTGTTTGACTGAAATATAGCCATTTGTTCTTCCTGCTCAAACAACCAAATGTATAAAAAACCATGCTTTCTCAATTTATAGATTCAAAGAAAGTTAAAAAAAAAAAAAGGTTGTTAATTTGTACTTGTGATCTACCTTTACAGCCTCTAGAAGTTTTGGGTTATCAAGGAGGTACTTGACAATCCATGTCATTACACTGGCTGTGGTATCTTGAGATGCAAAGAGCACTCCTATTACATTATCAGCAATCTGATCTTCACTTAGCACATTTCCACTTTCATCTTTGGAGTTTAGAAGATGACCCAACAAATTCTTCTCCTCCAATCTCATTTCCTGTCTTTCATTTATGATTTCCTTGATGACATCTCTCAGCCTCTGCCTTGCCTTAAGTCATTTGATTCACAAAAAAAGAGTCAATCTTGATGCATTATGGAGTAGTATATACAACTTAGATTGTTTGTAGATGTCAATGAAGGGCTTACAAGTAATGCTGTCTTGAAACGAGTCCCCGGTAAGTTTAGGGGGTAGGAGTTATAGCCCTTGTCTACTAAGGAGTAGTTCTTCTTCAACTCTTCTCTGTATCCACCATCCAAGTTACCAAAAATTGCAAGAATCCCAACATCAAATGAGAACTGTGGAAAAGACCCATTTCAAGTTCAATTCAAAATTTCTTAGCCAAAGGAAGTTCAAGTATTTTGAAAATGTATGTACTAGTATTTGTCTTTTAGTTGTCTAACAAAAAAGTACTTTGAATGTATTAATACTCCATCATGTCACAACTTGAGGGATAGATAATCAAAAGATTCTATCGAAGAAATTTCAGAAGATCATTCGTGTGGACAATTTAGGCTAGTCCTATACCAGATAAATAAGGTAGCACTTTGAATGTACAATTAACTAACCTTCTTCATTTCATGGAAAGTGTTGATGACATGGCCTCCATCCCAAGACTCCAAGGTAGACAAAGCAATCTCTTCAACACCGGGCAAAAGAGCTCGAATGGATTCATGCGACAAGGAGGCGAGAACCAGCTTCCTAAGGCGCATGTGGTATTCGCCTTGGTGGAAGAACAAAGCCGAGGGACCGATCAAAGTCTCCTTGCTTTTAGGGTAGGTCGGTTTGAACAAGTGAGCTTGTGTTGCCAACACAAACTTGGCTGCTTCTGGACTAGCCACCATCACACAAGGGCAACCTAGTATTTGGGTCTTAAATATCTCCCCATACCTGCAAATTCCTTACACATCAGTAACATTGTACGTCTATATGATGTACTTGACTTTATATGCTAAAGTAATTAGTTTTGCATCAGATTTAACCTCTTTAGTTTTTGGGCAAAGAACACATTTGGGTCCTGAGAATAGAGTTGAAGAGTTTCCCCAATGTATGGCCACCCCATGGAACCCGGCGGAAGCCGAGCTTTTTGCCATGGCTTCCCATTTGTTCTGAGGAAGATGTATGAGACTAGAACTAGGAGGAAGATGGATAGGATATATGCAAATAATTCATACATTTTTTGAAAGTTTTCTTTTTCTCAATGTTTTTATGGAGGCCTACTACAATTTGCTCACTTGTGTATATGATTGAACTTTGGTGTTTTGTAGTAGGAAAATGCAAGATGTTTGGAATGGTGAATTGGATCCATTTATATAGAGGTGGAAGTGGTGTAAGATAGTGACACCTTTATAGTGAGATTCGGATCCTTCACATACATATTTCACTCTATATTATAAATTCGTAGAATAATATATAATACTTGTATTTTATTTTGTAATCTTTAACCAAATTATTAATTTTGTCCCCCTAAAGTGACATCATTAAAAGGATCGTGAATATTATACAAAAGTTGTAACTAAGTTGAAGGTAACAGGCTCTATAAAATAGTACAAAAGGTGTAACTAAGTTGAAGGTGTCAACGTCTAGCTCGATCTAGCCAAAATGCATGGTTTAGGAATGGCCTTGTATCAAATGCCGTTGAAAATCCACTTTATCTCTTCTTTGTTAGGGCACGACAATGTATTACTATTATACTTATACGTTCCTTCATGTTTATATTTGAAACATGATAATATGTCTCAAATTTGAATCACACCCTGCGACAAGTAGTACAGGGACTCGCTGTCGCAATCTGTTTGGGCCTGTTATACGTTCCTTCTGTTTTATGGATCTGTCGCATCTGTTAGAACGTGCGGACCATATTTATAACTAGAGTTAATTTCTTGAGTCTCTATATAAACCTTCGAAATACCTAGAGCTCTGTAATCGAATTCTGTCTTCCATAATAATACATTGTTTCTCTGCCATGGACGTAGGTAACAAGCTGTTACCAAACCACGTAAATATCCGTGTCGAATGTGTTTATTGTTATCGTTCGATCTCTTGTTACAATATAATATTTGTCTAAATGTATGAAATACAAGATCTGAGCTTGTCATCTATCAAGAATCTTTCTTCATGTAAGGGCATGATCGATGCATACATATTTTTTTCCACTAATTTTCTAACCTGTCGCATTAATTAGTATATTGTGTTTAAACACTTTTACCCTACAAAAATTCAATACTTATTGCATGAATAAAATCATAATTTTGTTAGAAAATTTGATTTGACAATCATTATCCACAACCACAAGTATAGACAAGTTTATCGGTTTTTCTTTCATAAAAAGGAGTTCGGGGATAATTGACTGAAATGTACCATAGATGAAAATGAAAGTTATGGAATGCCAAAGATGCCGTGATCAGCCTTAGGATTAAGGAGGGATAAGTTCAACCTACGGTGATTAATTACAGGATTAATATAGCTCGAGTTAGTAGCTTGCTTCTTGTGGATTACATGTTCCAATATATCGTTTTGGTCTTTTTTAATTCTTATATAAAAACGACTAGGGAAGGTCGAGTTGATGCGTCCTTGTCCACGACTAGGCTCGGACATGATCAAGGTGTTCGATCTAGATCGTGATGAGAAGTCTCTCAAAGTTGCAGAAACAACGGGTTGAGGTTGGATATGCGTGTCCAATGCGTTGGGCACGGGCGCTCTATACCGATGAACGTGGTAAGAAGTCTCTCAAATAAGGGACAAAAGAGCTTCGTTGGGCCGACACGACTTCAATTGCCTGATATCTTATGCCACACCTTTGCTCTTATGTTGCAACTAGTGCGTACAATTCAAACTCAGCATTGGAATCCGTGCCATTCGCCTTCGCCTCTAGCAAAATGAGCTCGTAAGTCATTAATTTTCTTCGCCTTGAGTTTCGTCTTTCATGCCACTACTGTTATGAAAAAGTTAGGTAATGATACAATATCGTATCTAATCATCAAAATACACGATAATAAATTTTGTACCCTTTGGATACATCATACGCCCCTAACAAATTGAATTGATTGACACGATCGAGTTAAGTAGTTAACTAGGGTTGGAAATCTTAGTAGCTCAAGCTCATCAAGGTTGGATTTATTTAGTAGATCAACAATATAGCCTTCTATATGAGACAAATCTATGGGGCCCACGTGATTTGAGCGGGCTCTCGTGGGCCCAACTTTTGGGAGAGACAAACTAGCTAGAGACACGTTGCCATCTATTTCATTCTCTTTTCATTTCTTTTCTTTATTTTAATTTTTTTTTTTTTTTGAAGTGAATAGCTCAAAATAATTTACTAGATAAGATAAGAGTAACAATGAATGGGTTCCATCCTTGTGGCTGCCAGCTGAATCCTACAATTTCAGCTTCAAGATCGATCGAGTTGTTACACTTCTTCCTATATTTTTTTTTTCTTTTTTTGGTCAAAATCTTCTTCCTATCTTTCAATTGATACATTAATACATTAATCATCATTTTATGATAAAAGATTACAATATGATTTTTGAAGTTACATGTGAATGGTGCACTTTCAAGATGTGAAGAGTAACACCATGTCCAAATTTGACCTTTGAGAGAAAAAAAGGGTATTTTTTTAGGTTATATTTAGGTATGGCATAAGGATTTTTCTACCATGTATCATAAGGGCAGATTATAAGAGACTAATAATGTAAATTCACTATTTACTCATTTTTAAGATTTATTGGTAAATGTATGTAGACATAAGTTATTCAATTTAATTCATGGCTAGAATTTAATGATGACTCACTCCTATTGTTTAACTATCTTGGTCATCAAGGACATTAACAAACAAGAATGTATAACAGACATCTGGCAAGCTTTAGATTGAACTCATGTTGCTTTTTGCATAATGGGAGGGCGCATGATCAACGAATTAAAGTTCATTCATGGAACAATGAGATTTATTGTGGAGTAGTCTACATCTCATACCTAATTTAATACAAGCAAACTAAAGGTTTAATTTAGTTGTAATGAAATGTGTAAGCATGCATTAGCTCAAGCTTCTATTCTTCTTACACGTTTATGGTGTATGTCATGGATGTGTGTGTGTTGTCCACTTCCATTAACAAAGAAGGCAGATAAGATCGATAATGGAATAATGTATGTGATTTTCTTTTTTAGTTCTTTCTTGCTTTTCCTTTTTTTGGGTCGGAATTCGTTTAGGTGTTCTTTTTGGGAATAATCAGGAACCGTACAAAAACTTGTGCGAACTTATTAGACAAAAGATAAAAGGAGTACTTCAAAAGAAACACTAGATTATATCTGCCATTTTGGTTTGTGTTGTAGGAATACATTACAACAAGTAAAAGGCTAAAATCACACTAGCTCGGTTTTATCTTTACTTCTTGTAAATGTTAGGCTTCATAACTAAAGAGAGTTGACTCAAGTGATAAGCGGCCTCCTCCACATCGACGAGGTCAGTGAATGTCAAAAAATTCCCTTTGGGAGACTCACCCACCAAAGTCAGGTCTGCGACCCGGGTCGAGCTGGATATAGTTAAGACGAAACTCTAATGAACCAGTGGACAACCGAAAAAAAGATGTTAGGGTTCATAATAATTAATTTACTTTTAAAACAAGATTTTTTTATATGAGAATGTTGGATCGTTAGTGTGCTTAAAATTAGTGAGCACATTAAAATGTAGGGTTTTCATCTCCGCTAATTTTTTGAACAATATATATCTCGGTTGCTCTTTCTCCAAAACAGTAATCGTTTTCCTTGTTTATCTTAGTTGTCATTGACTCAAACCGTACACAACTTTCTCATGAACCTTTGATCATCTTTTCAGTCTCCATAAATAGAGTGATCTTCCATTCTTCCCCGTCTTATATCCGAAAGCAAAGTATCATCTCTAACATGTATTAAGGACCGGTCAATGAGTCGGGTGTTTAGGGGATGATGAGCCCATGACTGGGGGTTGAGGGCAACTTCGTCCCGCCAAAACAATATGCTATGTTTCTGTAAATGGGCGGGCCTATCGTTGTCCATTTGGGTTTGTGGCCTATATGCACTTTTTTTTTTTTTTAAATCTCTATATAAGCTTTCGAAATACACAACAATCTCTAATGAACTTTGTTTCTATCCTCATATCCTCATGAATGTAGCTAACACACTGATCTCTATGTCTTTTTTGTTTTTATTATTCTTGTTTGATCTCGTAACACATGTTGGGTAAGGAATGCTTAATCTCTTTCCTAATACTCCGTAAATCTTATCTAATAATGTGTCTTCTCTCGTTGAGTCTTTATAGCTACTTAGGTTACCTTTATAGGCCATCGATCTTCAAAACCGCCATTTTTGTTCCCTAGCTTGTTCTCCTATCTTCTCTTCATGCCATTTATCTTAGCTTTTCTTCAACACTTCTAACTTATCTTCTAAAGTGCATGATTAAGATTTTTTCACTTGCCTCGAAATAACTCAACAAATCTATCATATTGGAAAAACGCAAGAAATCTGTTAATATGCCTTGAATCTAAATCACACACTGGGACAGATAGTACGGGCCTCCGGGGGTAACACAATGTGGACGTAGGTAATACACTGTTACCGAACCACGTAAATTTCTGTATCGATCTTGTTTATTGTTCTCGTTCGATCTCTAGTTACACCAAAATCCAACATAAAATAATGCCACACTTTTTAAATTAGAGCATACATTCTTAAATTTCTAATCATTCAGTGGACTTCAAAACTTGAGCATCAAAATTCAGCTGGAATTCTGCCACTTTTACAACCACAAGTCCCTTATCAATGAAGCCATAAAAACACATGCAGCCGCCTAAAAAGTAGGCTAAAATACATGCATGATTTCTATACAATCGATTGGGGATATTATTCTGCTACGTACTATAACTTTGTTGTATTAATTCCTCCATACAAAACGAAGTTCCTGTAGTAAAATCAGGCTTTGTCAAAAAAAAAGGGATTGACCCAACTTCAAATCGATCGAGATAAGGCCCTCTTCAGTGATATAAAGCAATACAAATCTAAGATGGCATAGATCAGCACTAGGCTTTGGTAGACACACAACTAATTTTAGACCCACAAATTTAGGCAAGATCTTTGTAGGTTTGTTCTTTCTTTCTTTTGTAGTTATCCGTATTTGTGATGTAACAATAGGGTTGGACTTGGATATAAAACCCTAAGGACCTATTTGGATCACGTCAATAATGACATTATCCAGCACTATAAGCCAGTGATTTAATGCGATGTTCAGCTCCGCCATGTACGTGTATCGTGAGGCGAACATGATTGCCGATCACCTAGCGTCTTTAGCTTTCGGTTTTCCTCTAGGTTTGCATGTATTGCTTGCCCATCCTGAGGAAGTTTCTTCATTGCTTTTTAATGATGTAAGGGGTCGGACTATCCCCATTTGCTGACTACTTAGCCCTTTTATATTATTTAATAAAACGCTCCTCCGAGGAGACGAAGAGTATCGTCTCTCTATTCACAAAAAAAAATCAAGCTCGATGATCTTATGGTGTGAGAGGGGTGAGCTAAATAATGTAAAAACAAGTGTCGTTGAAAATCATGTCTATGGGCCATCTCTATTGGAGAGAATATATGGGACTACCTCAATGTCGCCTCACCTAAATAAGGGATTTTCAAGAACATCGGAACACGACCACAACCTCATCTAGAATAACTCGATCTCGTCCCAAATTCAGTTCTTCAATTGCAGGAAAAAATCTCTAGTTTAGTTTGTATTAGGTTTCCAAGATTAATTGCTACATTGTACTCCCTCCGTCCCTATATACAAGTCTCATTTGAGAATGGGCACAATAATTAAGGAAGTGTAGAAAAGAGAAGAGAGAGAGATAAAAAGGGGTGATGTGAAAGGTTTAATGAGGGTAATATGGTAAAGAAGATGATAGAGTGATAAAAAGGTGAAATTTTTTGAGGGTAATATGGTAAAAGAAGAGGAGAGAGGGATAACCAAATATGGAAATGGGAAGAACTTTTCAGGACGCCCGAAATAGAAATGGGACTTATATCTAGGGACGGAGGGAGTAGTATATTACTTTGTTATACTACTATATTTATTGTAGTACTACTTCTCTATAGAAAAGGTTGTCACTTCACCTCTCAAATCTTGCTAGAAAATGTTTGTTAGTTTAGACTTATAAATGTTTCATATTGATAGGACTTTTTGATATGCAAATTCTCTTTATAATAATGATAATACTAAGCATTATCATAGTATCAGTACAATGTATCAAAGTTTGTAGTTTTTAGAGAATATTAATAATTAAACTCTTATATTTGTTGTATCTATCTATCTAAAATGAGAACAAAAAACAAAAAGGCATTAAATTTTAAAGCAAAAATACCACCATGAAATTAAAGCAACACAAGGAGATTTACAGCCCATTCCTTTTTCTGTACATGTCCTCTGAGCAAAATCTCAATGCATCAATTAACAGATCACAGAAAAGAGCATCTACTTTAATTTGGTGACAAATTTATGATCACCATCAATCTGATTCCTTGGTGGACAAAAAGAAGACAATTCAATCTCAAATTTTAGCTTTTCTCCAAGCCAAGATATCAAGGCAATTGTGGTGGTCAAGGAAAAATATTCTCATGATAGTATTATTATCAAAATAATTGTAGCAATCTCCAATAAAATTGCATTTTTAGAAAATACCCCACATATGAAAATCATCCTTCCAGCTGTATGGGCCTTTAAAAGTACATGAATTATTGAAAAAGATCTCCAAATCATGTCTGTTTATTGATAAAATGGGTGACAAAGACTTAAAACTATGACACATCCCATAATCCCCACTAATGTCTTAAGTGGTCTCATCATCAACTATGCATTCCAGCTGGTAAGTTGTCACAGTCTCAACAATGTAATTATATAGCAAAAATTACATACAATAGCTAATCTTTAAGATGGTTGTGGAAAAATATGATACCCAAAAACTTTATACAATGATATGTTTTTTTACATTTTCGGTCATTGTAAGAAATTTGAAAATCGAAAAACTTCAAAACTCGTTGTCTAGGGTAAAATAATATGGTAACACTGCGAGCTTGCTACACTTTCTTGAAGAAAGTAGTTTTTACAAAAAAAGTAGTCTTTTTTATCCTTGAAATTTGTGCTATTACTCTACTTTTTTACAAGCTTCTAGAAAATAAAGTACTACTTTTTCTAAAAAAGTACTTTTATACCTCAACTATAGCAAGGCCTGCGTTCACTCGTGACCATGCTACTGGATGAGTTCTGATCACTTCGTCGAGGATTATGTTTTTCTATCGCTAACGGTGATCATTCTATCTTTTTTGATAAACCACGATGATAAATTGATAACGTTGCTTCATCGTTGAGCTTACAAAATCTTGTGTATAAAAATGTTTATGCTAGTATCATAACCTATCTCATGGTTGAGGTTATTTACCGCAACTTTAAGAGATCGGGTTATTTTTCACAACCACTAACCCCAAAGATTTAAGTTATTTTTTAGGACTAGTCAATTTAATGTGAGTATATAATGAGAGAACAAAAGCCATCGGAAAACTTCCAAGATGAATAAACTTAAGCAAAAACTAAAATACCATCAAACTTACAAAACCAGCTAAAGAGCACTAGTCATATTAGTGTTTAATTTCCATCTAATCTCCAACAAAATTACCCTAGCGTGTCTATATAAACTTTTCAGTTAAAAATTAACTATTAGTTGTAGAAGATTAGCTAATTAATTAAAGTAATGTAATGCATATTGCAAATGTGGAGTTAACACTATTATGAGTGAATGCAAGATACAACTAAATCAAAGAAAACTTAATTAGTAGTGTACTCAAACAAAGAGGAGGCACCATGGAGAACAAAATCTCCAAACAAGTCAAAAAGAAAAACTGAAACATCTATTATGATGATGAAGCCAAGAACTTGCACATGCATTCCTTGTCCAATTATTATTAAAAAAGAATTAAACTTTTAATGGAATTTTGGACCTCATATATCTCATTAGCTTGTTTTAGACCAGTCCTTCATAGAGCACTGAGCACATGAGAACGACACTGATATTTCACCTCATAAAAAGTGACCACATCCTTGACAATAACAACCTCTAATGATATGTTAGCTTTCATATTATTAGGATAAACACTACTTAACGCAATAAAACTTTAAAGGTACTACATAAAAAGGATACAAATTTCAACTTAATAATCTTATCTTAAGTTGATATATATATATGCTCATGAATCATCCATGTGAGCATGTCCCAACTGAATGGATATGTTAGAGGCAGATACATGCTAAAGATTTTAATTTCCCCAAAGTCCAAACAAAACAAAACTTCTCAAGAGATTGACATTTGATAGACTCAAGCTCTAACAACTGGCAAGATAAGATCAATGAACCAAACAATAATCACCTCCCAATTCAAGACATCTAACAAGTATGTGCATTTTTTGGCAGCTTGTGAAGACACATTAACCACCATATAGATAATGTATATCTCCTCTCCTACTGAAACAAACATAACTATATTATAGAAACCAACACAAAAAATACCCAAAGTAAAAGAAAGAAAGATAAAACCCCAATTAACCATAAGGAGTCATTCACCAGCCTAATCTTCCCCACCAATTACTTCAAAATTGGCAACGAAAGCGCTCTTTTTTACTTACATTTTGCATATGGATCTCCGGAAAATGGAACGATTCTTCCACTTCGGCTTGGATAGGCATTCAGAAAGCGCGCTCGGTTTTTGTTGCCTGTTCTCCTTGCTCTAGTGTTCTATCCTGCATACTGGAGCAGCTTTTGTTACGGTCTTGCATTGGCAAACACGGTAAAACGAATGGAACCACCTAAAAGATGCAGAATTACGTTAGGTATACAAGACAAGTTCCTGAATCCGTCAACAAACAACTATTTTCATTTAACACACTACTATTAATTGAGTTTTACCTGGTCATTGTTGTTTTCAGCCGAAGCGTCCAAAGTCCTCAACCGTTTTGCCCTTTGCCTTCTTGGAGTCTTGTTTTCACAAGCCTCATTGATAAAGTTCTGATCAGAACACTCTGCCAAACGATTTCAGGACAAAAAAATACATTAGCATGTTCATAGTAATGCACTAATGCTCCTTGATAATGCAGATGCATAGCAGAAGATCAAATAGACAGAACCTAAAACAGAATCTGAAGTAAATACAAGGGAAAGAGAAGCATCACCATAGATCTCCCATTACATAAATTTACTACCATATGCGACATTTTAGGTAATTGTGGTGCTTAATAGTGCTCTATACGTCAGGCAAGACATACCAAAGATGTCCATGACAATAAAGTTTCAATGGTACAAGAAAATCAAGACAGATTCACCGTTCCAGCCAACACATGAATAAATCTATTGCAAATCTTGTAGCTGTCATAATGAAACATCTATCCTAGAAACGAATGTAAATTAAGAACATAATCTATCTCATATAAGTACCCATAGTTATGAGGAATCTGGGAGATGATCATAAGCTACCTTCACTCCCATCAACTACTACATCTCGTGGAGCGGTTTTACGAATCTGTTTCGGCCAATGACAATGCTGCTGCAGTTTGATCTGATCAAGTGAAACCAGCATCAGCACAAACCAGTAATGAATTGGAAACATTACACAGATAGGGTTTACAGTGAGATATAGCCAATAGAGCAAAACCTGGCCAGATCCAGAATAGCTGCCTTGCCTGCACACTCTCTCATCAAACACGAACAGATCTTTCAAATTGTACAACTGCTTCACGAACGAAGCTTCCATTGATTTCAGATACATGCTATGCTTCTCATCCGTCCACTCAACATTCTCCTAAGCGAGGCAACAGACAATTAATGCAATGAAAATGAATTTGGATAGGATATTTTTGGTGCAAGTTTCCAATAACATCAAACGCTTTACATGGAAATCAGAATTGAATGAAGCAAACATTTAATCACACACAAATCGTCGAATCAAGAGGTGCACAAACCCTTGGATTCCAATAAAATCGAGTATACAAAGCAGAATCAGTCTACAACTACTAAATCTCTCACAGATTCAAATTCCATAAGCACAAGCGCGAAATCATCAAATCAAGAGGTGAACAAACCCTAGGATTCCGATAAAATCGACTATACAAAGCAGAATCAGTCTACAACTACTAAATCTCTCACAGATTCAAATTCCATAAGCACAAGCGCGAAATCATCACTCCACAAGACAAGATCGGCCAAATCGATTCATGATTTTCGTTCAAATCAAGCTATAACAATGTCTTACCAAGCTAGAAGTCTCCTCTTGATCTTCATGGCCTCCCATCCTCAAAAAGCAAAACAAACAACAAAATCTCTTCACAAAATCAACCGCAAAACCAGAGAAGATCACAGAAAGACGATCGGATTCAGATTCGGACGTTGCTTCCTCGCCGATGGTTGTCAATTTAAAACTCGTGTATTTTCTTTTTCCTTTTTTGGCTCTGGTTTTTTTTCCGAGATATTTTTCTGGTTGGAGATTTGAAATGGCGAATAAGACGATAAACACGAAAGGGATTTGGGGATGAGGAGAAAGAATGGCGGTGGGGGCAAAAAAAGCGTGCCAGTTGTAAGCGCTTTTACACGTGGCGTGCATTCATTACACGCCATGGTTGGACAGATGGGATGAGAAATCTGCCTGGCGTGGAAGATATTTTCGATCTGACGTGGCGCTCGCTAAAATATCTGCCCCGGAAAAAGAATTAAAAAAGCGTAATTTTTATTCTTTTCGGATTTTGTTTTAGCGAGAAAGTGCAATAAAAAAATATCTATAGCCCGGTTCTGACGGAGTTGTTTGCCTTTGAATATTTTGTGGCTACGTCACACTCTAAGTTACACAAAATGGCCCAATACTCTTGACCAGAAATAAATTGTCCAATACAAGAGTGTTGTTCATACAATTCTTTTTTTTTTTAAGATTATTTTTTAAGTACGAGAGTCTTTTAACAATTAGAAGAAATACCAAATTTTATGGGTAAATGGCGATGAAGAGGGGTCATCTAGCGCTTAGGTAATCCAATACGGTTATTTAGCCGGTCTACATGGATGTGTAGAAGGATTAAAATGTTACGTTGTTTCTAAGTAGGAGAGAGGTCATCTAGCACCTATACGAATCTAAAGAGAATTTTAGAAAAATGCAAAAGTACTTATTGGTCTAGAGGAATTTTGGAATACCCATATCAGAATAAGTATATTTGTTATATTTTTATTTATTTCAATTCCTTTTTTCATACATCTATATTATTGACAATAAAGTAATTTTAGTGGATATTTGTTGTTAGGAGATGGTGTATTATTAGTTATTTTTTTGGTAATTTTCTGTAATTTCTACATGTTGGGGTCATTTGTGTAATCTATTAAACCTATAATTGCAAGATAATATCTTCTTCTCGTTTTTTTCCAGAAGAGGGAAAAATATCGTCTCATATTTATCCATTGTGAGGCATATAGATCCTTTTATGATTGGACTTTTGTGATGCGACTTTTTTTAAAAACAATTTAATAACCAGCTGGAAAATTGCGATCCAAATACAGAGTACTTTGCTTGTATAATTGTGCAATTAATTAGATGATTGGACTTCATTAATGGAAGGAACATGACACGTCTGTTCCTAAGGGGTTTATCATGATTATAGCATGATTAAGCTAGTTTTATGCTATTGGCATGTCATACATTACAAAGGATCGTTCATTGTTCAAGATATTAAACCCCAAACTACACACCAGGTCGGGTTCGGATTCGGTCTTTTCGGGTTCGTATTGGATGAAGTGATACGGCTTCACAGACAGATCCGGACGAGCCTCCGAAGCGTACGAGACCGGTCCGTGAGATACGAAGACCAAAACGCTATGATGTGTAATTTTTGATTTAGCGGTTTATTTTATTTGGATTTAGTATTTTATTTGGATTGTAATTTTTGGAACAAGAGCAAGTCTCTCCTCTCGGGTTTTCTTGTCGGTTCTTTCCTGAGATGCATTTTATTGAACCGTCTAGGGCATAGGTATAAAAACCTCCTAATTGTCTCCTTGAGAAATTAATCAAAGAAATTAGACCTTTGCCCTAATTCTCTTTGATCCCTTGTTCTCCCTCGCGCTACCAACGCGAGAAGCTTGAGCCCGCGGCCACACCGGACGCGGCTCCCCCCTCCGACCAACGGAGGTTCGGTACGTGACTCACACCGGGTCCGTATCAACTGGTGCTTCCATCCCGTGAACCATGTCATCCGACGCTAGTCCCTCCGATAGCACTGCCCCGCAGGTGGCGGCTCTGGCCGCTGACGTCGCAGGGTTTCGCGACCTCATCTGCTCTGTCCACGACAGCCTGCAGAACCTGGTCGACAGGGTCGACACCATCGCGGCTCGAGCCGAGGCAGACCGGGTGCGAACCGAACTCGTGATCGAGTTATACAACCAACGGACGCCACCAGCGGTGGCCCCACAACCGCAGGCCGTCGCCGGCCACGCCGCGATTGACCCTCTGGCGGTCGATCCCTTGGCGGCGCGAAACCCTAATCTGCCGCGGGATCCGCCCCTCGCCCCGCAGCAGCAGCCCGCCGGCCTGGCTCTCGCACAGGTCCTCCCTCCGCCGCGCGAGCCTCCGCCTCCGCACACACAGGCGCCGCGCGCGCCGCCACAGGAAGTTCCGCGCCCTCAGGCCGGACTTCGCGCGCCACCAGAGCACGCGCCGCAGCCAAAAATCCGGGTGGACCAGCCCAAGTTCAACGGGTCCGATCCACGCGGGTGGGTCTACAAGGTTCAATCTTACTTTGATTTCTACGATACGACGGACGTTGATCGTTTACGCCTGGTCAATATGCTTTTTGACCAACCGGCGTCGGATTGGTTCCGCTATTAGCGGGAGAACCACGGCAATGAAACTTGGCAGGAATTTTTGATCTCGGTGCAACAGCGGTTCGATCCCAATCATTACGAGGACTATGTCGGTCTCTTGGCGAACTTGAAGCAGAAAGGGACCATCCTGGAATACCAAACCGAGTATGAGGCTCTCCTCAACAATGTGCGGGGATTGTCCCAGCAGACTTTGATTTCTCTTTACAAAGCCGGCCTCAAACAACCGGTACGTCGGGAATTGAAGATGCGCAACCCCGCTACACTATCTCAAGCCTTCGCTCTGGCTCGGGAGTTGGCGGCGACTTTCCAGGAAACCTCCTCGGCGTGGAATAGCGGTCAGCGCCGCGCCTGGCAACCAGGGGGCGTGCGCCCAGCACCTCAGCCGGCTCCGGTTCCAAACGTCACCCCGGGTGCCCACCCCGTCGCTCCAGCTGAAAAGGCGCCTGCATGGAACGGTAATGTTTCCTCTCTCCCTATTAAACGCTTAACTCAGGCTGAACGAGACGAGCGTTCTAAAAAAGGTTTATGTTTTAATTATGATGAGAGGTACCAACGCGGGCATCGTTGCAAGCCCCGCTTCTTATTGTTGGGCGCGGATTCGGACTCGGACGACGATGATCACGAAGAGGTCGCTCCGACCGATGAGGTGGTCATTACAGGCGACGTCTCCGCCATCCATTATATGGAAGGTCTGGCCAGCCAGAAATCTCTGAAAGTCGCAGGCTCTATTTCAGACTCGCCGGTTCAGGTCCTTATTGACGGGGGCAGTACTCATAACTTTATTCATCCCGAGGTAGTGAGCCGCTTACGCCTCCCATTGACTGCCGTCACTCCTTTCCGTGTGTTCGTCGGCAACGGTGCATATTTGCAGTGTACTCATCAGTGTGCTGCCACCACAGTCATATTACAGGGCTATGCGTTTCCTATTGACCTATATGTTCTAGCCATCCATGGGCCACATGTTGTTCTTGGTGTTCAGTGGCTTCAGACGCTGGGCAAAGTATCTCATGACTATGCTCAGCTTACGATGGAATTTCAGTGGCAGGGGCAATCTATTTTATTACAGGGTGATCGGTTTCCACCGAAGTTGATCTCTCTCAACACTTTACAGGCTCTGTGCGACTCTAGTGAGATGGCTGAATTTTTTGAGGTCATGCGCCTCCCTGACGCCGAGGATGCCGCCCCACCAGCCGCACCATTCTCTATTCCGGAGTCGGTTTGCCCGGCCTTGCGCGTCGTCTTAGAGCAGCATGCGCAGGTCTTTCAGCTGCCCAATTCGTTACCTCCTCAGCGTCCATGGGACCATCGCATACATCTTCACCCAAATACCACAGCTATCAATGTGCGCCCGTACCGATATCCTTACTTTCAGAAATCGGAGATTGAGCGCCAGGTGAAAGAGATGCTTGATCAGGGTATTATTCGGCATAGCACGAGTCCCTTTTCTTCACCGGCCCTTCTTGTGAAGAAAAAGGACGGGAGCTTTCGCTTCTGCATCGACTACAGAGCCCTGAATACCGCCACCATTGCAGATAAGTTCCCTATCCCAACAGCTGATGAATTATTTGATGAGTTGGGTAGTGCCAAATTTTTTACTAAGCTTGATTTGCGATCAGGGTACCACCAGATTCGCATGAGTGCCGGGGATATTTATAAGACGGCGTTTCGGACTCACGATGGATACTATGAGTTCCTCGTCATGCCCTTTGGGTTGACGAACGCCCCGTCTACCTTTCAGGCCGCCATGAATCAGCTTTTTGCTCAGTATCTGCGCCAATTCGTCATTGTCTTCTTTAATGACATCCTGATTTACAGCCCGTCTCTTGATGAGCACGCGTGGCATCTTGATATTGCATTGACAGTGTTGCACGATAACAGCTTCTTTGTTAAGGCTTCTAAATGCTCCTTTGGGACGACTACAGTTGAGTATCTGGGGCATATCGTGACAGCAGGCCAGCTCCTAGCCGACCCGGCCAAGTTGGCTGCCATGGCCGAATGGCCAACTCCGACATCTGTCAAGCTTTTGCGGGGATTCTTGGGCCTTACAGGGTATTAAAGGAAATTTATCCGGCACTACGCCCTTCTCGCGGCACCACTCACGGCTCTCCTGCAGAAGGATAAGTTTTCTTGGTCCCCGGAAGCGGATACAGCATTTGGCCGCCTCAAACAGGTTATGATGTCACCTCCTATTCTACAGTTGCCTGATTTCTCTAAATCATTCGTTGTTGAAACGGATGCCTCAGACGACGGGGTCGGGGCCGTACTATTACAGGAAGAGCGCCCCATCTCTTTTTTTAGTAAGAAACTCGGCATCAGGCGCAAGGGGTCGTCGGCCTATCATCGGGATCGATCACTACAAAAAAACTGTGAATTACCGACAACGTTTTACCGAGAACATAGAGTTCTCGCTATTTGCGAGAACTTACCGAGGACTTATCGAGAACCATTATATTTTAGGTGTTTAGCGAAAACTTACCGAGGACGTAGGTTCTCGGTAATTTACCGAGAACCGAAGCCCTCGGCAAAACTCGAATTGCTCGAGTTTAGCGAGGACCAATGTCCTCGGCAAAGTCCGAATTGGTCCATGTTTAGCGAGGACCTAGGTTCTCGCTAATTTACCGAGAACCAATGTCCTCGGCAAAGTGTGAATTGGCCCAATTTTACCGGGTTCTCGGTAAACTTGAACTTTTTTTTAGCCCTTTTTGTAGCGGGTTACGAACCCTAATCCCACATTTCTCCAATTCTCACATACCGCTCGTATGCTGGCGTTTCTTTCGCCCTTGTCACCTCTCTGCATCCCGCTCATCCGACGCTCTCGTCCTCGCTCAGATCTCCGCCGCTCTCATCCTCGCTCAGATCTCCGCCTGTCTCGTCGTTCGCTGGGGTTTCCGTCCTCCCTCGTCGTTTTCTCAAATCCCGCTCGTCCTCTCTCAAATTTCCGCCACTCTCATCGCTCTCCTCTTCATCATTCGCCAGCGGTTCCGTTCTCTCAGATCCCACTCGTCCTCGCTCAGATCTCCGACAGACCACTGCTCTTCTTGCTCGTCCTCGTTCCTCTCCTCCTTTTCCGATGTACTCGGTTCTCCTTCTCCGCCAGTTTGCCTCTCTTCCTGTTACTCTATTGGATTGTTTTGAAATTATGAATAAGAACAGAAGTGAGGTTGATGATTGTTTTGTTTATTGCACTTTTGTGTTTGCAGTCAGTGTAAGTGAGGTTGAGGCTAACACAAACGGATGAAGGGATGATAAGCAAGGTACCCAATGTTTTTCCCTTCTTCTATACTCAAGTGTGATTGGTTTTACATTATCCCTGTCTATTCTGATTTATCTTTTAGCCTAGGCTTTGTGTTTTGTTTTGAAAACTGGTTGAACAATGTCTATGCAGTTATCTAATTATTTGGTAAATACAACTTGGTGTTCCATGATCTGATTTAAGTAATATAAATAAAGCGATGGAGCATTCTACTGAAAAAAATAAAGTTATTGAGGATGGTGTTTTTGACTTATTCATGTCCTGGTTGCTCAACCTCTTTGCTTAATGGTTCTTAGTTGTATTTCTGTAAGTGTTTGCAACATGAAGGCTTTATTGTTTAAGTGATTCTTAGTTATGTTTTAGTGGTTCTTTAAGTGCTCAACCTCTTTGTGTGGTCTGACTCATGAGCAATGCTAAAATGCTTTGCTTTTTGTACTACATACTTGAGCTAATAACTTAAGCTAACTATTTGCATAAGTATGTACTTGAGCTAATTTCTTGCCTTAGCTTCACTACTTTAAGCAATGTTGGCATAACCCTTTGTATAGGCAATGTTAATGATTCTTGCGTTGTATTAGGCAGGACCATCAAGCAAGTGGTGAAGTTCTTTCCATCCAGCTGTCTATTGGACACAAATGCGGCCTTTGAATTTGTGAGACAAGAGATGCATTCTTTGCATCTATATAACTCTCTGATTATGGTTCTCAAGCACCACGTTTTGCAAGCCAGGGGCTTAATTAATACAAGTAAGGCATTTACATAGCCAATAAATTTGCTCAAGCCTTTTCATTCATTTATAACATGTGTTTTCTTTCTCTCTATAGTAAGAAATGATACCATTTAATTGGTAAAGCATGTGTTATGCTTTTGTTTGTTTGCATCAGTTTGTTATTGAAGATTTAATTCTCTTCTTTTTAGTTACACACATGATCCATTTTTCTTCATTCGAAAACTTTGTTTGTTGTGTTTTTTCTTAAATTGTAAGACATCCTCTAGATTAATGATTGACCCATGTTAAAATTTGAGGTTGATTAATGTTGTCATGCATATCCTGTTGTTGTAGAATTACTATAATTTGATACTACATCTTATATAGTTAAAGCAAGTGACTAAAATGGCTATATAATTTCTTTTGTAGATCAATGTTGAGGGGTTGAGTTTTCTCAAGGAGAAGTAGTGGTTTCTTCAGTACAGACGGTAGACCTTTTATTGCCAACAACAACAAAGACAAGATATCGAGACGAGATTCTACCAAAAAAAAAATCAAGACGAGAAGTAGTAGTTTCTTCACAGCTCTCAAGCAATCTTTATTGTTATTGGTTGAACACTTGTGTTTCTATGTGAACTTCAACAGTTATTACATTCTAGCTATTATCTATTCTTTAAGTTTTTTTTTTCAATCTTAGATCTAATTGTAAACCACCATGATTAATTAATATATATTCTAAATATGTTTGAAATAATAATTAATTAGCAAAACATCTTTGGACAGGAGCCAATTTTTTCATTATTGGCTATTTCCAGATTATTGCCTTGCTCATTGCCGAGGACATTTGGTTCTCACTAATTTTGATTATGAGCCATTTACTGAGAACATGTTCTCGGTAATTTGCCTCGATAAACTGCTCGTCAGGTGACATCGGCGAGAAAATACCTACAACATTAGCGAGGACTAAGGTTCTCGGTATTTACCGAGAGCAATGGTTCTCGGCAAATTTAGCTAGAGGCCAATTACCGAGAACACGCATATTCTCGGTAAGTTCTCGGTAAATTCCGTTTACCGAGAATTTACCGAGGATATCCGCCCTCGGTAATCCTCAGTTTTTTTGTAATTGTTTGCTGTGGTGTCTGCGGTTCAGAAATGGCGGCAGTATCTCTTGGGACGCGAATTTCTCATCCGCACTGATCAAAAAAGTCTCAAAGAGCTTCTTTCACAAGTTATTCAGACGCCGGACCAGCAATTCTTTATTCGGAAGCTCATGGGCTTCAAATTTCGCATAGAGTATAAGACCGGGGCCAGTAATCGAGTAGCAGACGCCCTGTCTCGTTGTATGAGCGAACCGGAACCGCAACTTCAGCAGTTCATGTCGCTCTCCTCCCCCATACCGCAGGTGTTGGACGCGTTGCGTCGTGAGAACACCAGCATGGCCGACTTGATCGCCTGGCACGAGAAGGCTGCGTCGGGAGCCTTGGCCGAGCCTTTCAGAGTCTATGACGGTATGCTTTATTATGGGCACCGGCTTGTTGTTAGCGCAGAGTCTCCACTTCGCGCTGAAATTCTTCAGGAATTCCACTCGTCGCCGAGCGCAGGGCATCCGGGGGTCGACAGGACCTTCCGCCGAGTCGCTGAGGTCTTTTACTGGGTCGGCATGCGTAAAGACGTCCGCCGTTTTGTTGACTCGTGCTTCATCTGCCAATCTACGAAATACAGTACTCAGAAACCGGCAGGTCTTTTACAGCCCTTGCCCATTCCACAGCAGCCTTGGGATGACGTCTCCATGGATTTCATTGTTGCCCTTCCTCCATCTAGGGGCAATACTACTATTTTGGTGGTCGTCGACAGGCTGTCCAAGTACGCCCACTTTGGCGCACTCGGGCCGAAATATGATGCTAGTCGGGTGGCGTCGTTGTTTGTTGATATTGTAGTCCGACACCACGGGATTCCGGCTACTATTCTTTCTGACAGGGATGCCATCTTCACGAGTGCTTTCTGGACCGAATTGCATCGTTTGAGTGGTACGAAGCTCCTTCGCAGTACCGCGTATCACCCACAGACCGATGGGTAGACGGAAGTCCGGAACCGGGGCCGCGAGCAGTACCTGTGCGCTTTCACGCACGCCCGGCCGCGTCGGTGGGTTGATTTTCTTCCTTGGGCCGAGCTCGCTCTCAATTGTGCTCATCACGAAGGCCTCGGGATGTCGCCCTTCCGCGCTTTATATGGTTGGGAGCCACCCGCCCTCATACGCACCACTGTGCCCACGGGTCCTCCCACACCCACGTCCGAGGCTATCCGGGACCGCGAGCAAGTTCTTCAGGCGCTTCGTAGTAGCTTATTGAAGATGCAACAGCGCATGGCCGCGCAGGCCAACAAACATCGCCGAGACGTGGAATTCTCGGTCGGTGACCAAGTTCTCTTGAAGCTCAGGCCGTACCGTCAGCATTCGGTTGCGCGCCCTCCGTCCGCCAAGCTCGCTCGTCGCTTCTACGGGCCTTTCACTATAGAGGAGCGGATTGGCGCGGTGGCTTACCGCTTAGCGTTACCGGCGTAGGCTCGGATACATGACGTGTTCCACGTCTCGTTATTGCGCAGGTATGTCCCTGACGGCTCTGGACCTCGCAACGCCACTCTGCCGGCGGATTTCTTGTACGACCGACCACTCTCGCGCCCAGTACGGGTGGTGGCCGAGCGTCATGTGTTGGTGGATGGCACGCCTCAACACGAGTGGCTCGTGGAGTGGGAGGACGGTGACCCGGCGGCGTACACTTGGGTTCCGCAGCTTCTATTCGGACCGCATTTCCATCCTTGCGGCTTGAGGACAAGCCGAATCTCATCGGGGGGAGATTGATACGGCTTCACAGACAGATCCGGACGAGCCTCCGAAGCGTACGAGACCGGTCCGTGAGATACGAAGACCAAAACGCTATGATGTGTAATTTTTTATTTAGCGGTTTATTTTATTTGGATTTAGTATTTTATTTGGATTGTAATTTTTGGAACAAGAGCAAGTCTCTCCTCTCGGGTTTTCTTGTCGGTTCTTTCCTGAGATGCATTTTATTGAACCGTCTAGGGCATAGGTATAAAAACCTCCTAATTGTCTCCTTGAGAAATTAATCAGAGAAATTAGACCTTTGCCCTAATTCTCTTTGGTCCCTTGTTCTCCCTCGCGCTACCAACGCGAGAAGCTTGAGCCCGCGGCCACACCGGACGCGGCTCCCCCCTCCGACCAACGGAGGTTCGGTACGTGACTCACACCGGGTCCGTATCATGAAGTCTTCTCCGACTTGCGAAGGGGTGAAAGAAAAGAAACCGATATACTTGATTTATTACATGCAAAATTTCTCCGTTTGTCCTCAACAACAAATAACCAAAGAATCACGGTTTATAGTTTATACCTTACAAAAACATTTCATGTAAAAGGGAGCCAAAAAAATAAAAACAGAGGTTATCAGAAAAGAATTTCATGTCACTATTAGATTCAGATGTCATTAAAATACAGGACCACCACCACCACCACCACGTTATAGAGCCAGTAACATGTCAAAAATCCACTTCACAACCATCTTGTTATATGTTGTATCTCTCTGTACAGGATCCAATTGCCACAGTTTTCAACTTCAGAATTTGAGAGGAAATAGATATTAGAAACCTGTCAAGCCTTGGTGATGTCTTCTTCAGTACTCGCTTCGGCAGGGTCTTGCACGTCCATTCGCCCTGCGTAGATTGGTCATTGGATTACTAACAGATCACTTTGATATGATTTATAGAGAGTCCCCGGATGAGATGGGATGTGGGCTTGATCCAATTTCTAACTTTATCAAAGAAAGCATCATAGAGATTCCTGATACCCTTGGGAGCTCTATGTGCGACAGCCCGAGCCAACTCTGAAATTGGAGGAAGCTTCTGCCCACCAAACATGTATACATTAGACCTCCATTTGAACAAACCCACCATGGTGGGAAGATTCTGCTCGAGCAAGTCGAAAGTGGCAATTATAGGAAGGAAAGGTACTTGGCCAGTCAAGCACTGATCGTTCATTTGCTTGAGATCCAAGCAATGTATCTCACATCCGTTCGAAATCAAGAGATACCTGTGTTTGTCCTCCTTTGTGTGTGTGTCTAGTGTTTCCACTTCGGTCTGCGATTGATTACATGTACATGTTGTTATATATATATATAGAGAGAGAGAGAGAGTCAACTAAGTGCGTACATTATCCAGGTCAATATTTCAATTGAACGAACTGGACAAATCATCATCATCATCATCGTCATCATCATCATCATCATCATCATCATCATCATCATCATCATCATCATCATCATCATCATCATCATCATCATCATCATCATCATCATCATCATCATCATCATCATCATCATCATCATCATCATCATCATCATCATCATCATCATCAGATCATTTCCACCCTAAAATGAATTAAATAATTGATACCAGATTTAGGGGTATGGGATTTGGCGACTCGAGGTCCTCAGAAACTCCTTCATTTTCCCAAGTGATTTCCTTCAGAACCTTCTTGAGCACGATGAGCTGATGGACAACACGAGGCTTGTAGAAGAGGGCCTGCGCTCGGACCATGCCTAAGCCTATACCTTGGCACAGGAGTTTCTCTGATCTGTCGATGACAGAAAGTGTTTTGTGCAGATCATGGAGTTGGTTGAAAAGGATGGCTAATCCACATCTATCAGCGTTGCCCCCCTGGTCTGAATGGACCGACTGCTCGATTTGGTCGTAAAGCTTTTGGAGAAAGTCTTGTTGGTTCACAACCAGAGGCTGAGACTCAAGGAGCACTCGTTGCAGCGGGTTTAGAGGAGTTTTGGCTCCACTAAGAGCCCCCCTCAACTTGAGAATGGGATCACGCTTTTTGGACAGTCGTTGGATGTTTTTAGAGATGATGTTGAGTGCGGCGCCCCTTGAGATTGCACTTGATGCAAATAACCGGCCAAACTTCAACATGGCCATGGTGTGTTCCAACGCTTTGCTGCGTTTGCCAATTAAGCCTACAAACCAGCCTTTAATAAACATACCAATTACCCTAACACAACACAATCTAGATTACTACAGTAGTATTACCACAAGTCCCTATCGGCGGACCAGCTAGAGTTCTCACCAGGAACATTGGGTCTCCAAGTCGAATTCCTTGATTGACTGAGGTTCATCAAAAAGCAATAGAATCAACAACCACAAGTTCAAAGCGATCGAATTTAGATGTTCAATTTCTTAACAAGTTACATATAGACTAGTACGAAAGAGAGAGAAAATCCTAACCTTTGTCGACGTTAACGAGGTAGAGAGGTTCCTAGGCTTTTTTTTTTTTTTAGTCTGTCAGTTGAATGAACTCGGGGAACAGAATACTACGATAGAGATCTAGATTGATATGGAGTATATCTTCAGTTTCAAAAGATTTGAGCCGCAAGCATAAAAAAGCCCCATTGTTAAACAAGGCGCAAGTACAACCGTCTGAGTCAGCCGTCTGAACTCAACTCGTGTTTCTCAAAATAAAGAAATAAGAAACAAAAAAGAAAAAGAAAAAGGAACTAGGTTCAACCTCACATTGTTGCTATGAGAAATAGTCAGGCCCGTCCATTGGGTTGTGCAAAGAGCCCAATGGAACAAGGCCCCCATATTTTAAGGGCTCCCTGACAGGTACATTTGTCAATAGTATGTTTAAACGCTACGTTATTCATAGTTGCTAGAATAAACTTCACTTATATGTTATCCCCAACACTGTAATTTATCAACGCTACATACAATATAATTTTTGGTCAATGAGTCCAATTGTTAATTCATTCTAATACGGATGCGTCATCCGTATTTCTTCCAAGTTAGAATTGAACCATATATAATTAAATACTATCTAAATAAACTTGCAATAGTCTATACTTATGTTGAAAGAAGATACCCATTTTTATTTGTACAATAGTACATATATTCCCCCCCTATCCATTAAATTGAAAGCTGAAAGCATCACCAGTCTCCTATCTCCTATCAAATCCCAATATGTTTAGGTTTATCAAATCCAAAGGTGTGAAGTCTATCCTTACATGCCAAATTGGTGCTCCTTTGGCATCTAGCCAATTGAACAACAAGGTAACCATACTAACTTACAAATTTGCTAATGGTAGACCCTAGCTAGGACAAAGACAACATACAAATTTATATAGGTCTGGCTCGTTTATTCGGCCCAAATTTGCTAATGGTTTTTCCTCTATGAAGAAGGCTTTTCTGTATTTTGGCTATTTTTTGAATTTGTCTAGTTAAAGAGGGTTAAAGAGTAGTTTGCTTGTAATATATTATTGAATTTGTGTTTTAACAAGTCCTGTTCCGTCACATCTCATCAGAGAGCCCTTTGATTCTTCGTCCTCTTCCCGTAGGGAACGAAATACAGAGAGTTGATGTGGATATGGAGAAGAGGACAGTCCTGATGAACTATACAGAGCTGAAAGAGTTTGATGGTGTCATCACATCAAGTATGATGAAGGGTTGGATTACAGCAACTCAGGCCATAGTTGGAATGAAACAGAGTGTCGAGAAAGTGGAATTCGTTGTCGAAAAAGGGAATTCAGGGTGTGTAGTTTGCCTCCCGGAGTCAACTGATTTGCCCCCACGGAAATAGCTCGAAGAGTAGAGCAGCAGAGAAGTTACTTGGCAGATCTGGTACAGGAGAAAATTGCAAACGGATCTTCCGTAGATTTGAAAACACTCTGCTTCTGTCTGAAAAGATGCAACACTGGCTGGAGGCAAAAGCGTCTCCATAAAGCACCTGCTTTTATGGATGACCATGACAAAGTGTTCTCCTGGCTTCCAATGATCTACAAGCAGTGTTCTAAAAAACGATAGGTGGAAGCTGGGCGGTGGGATGGGGCCTAGCGCCTAGGCGGCTAGGCGGGGGCATAAGCGGAACCTAGGCGGATTTGTAAGTTATTGGAAATATAAGATTATTATTTTTATTTGGTGAGAATATAGATAAAAGAACAATCTCATCTTAATATTTATGTATAAATTGGCACCTAGAGCCCCGTCTAGCCTCAACTTAGACCCGCCCAGCCCGCCTAGGAGTTCATTTAAGCCGTCTAGGGGC
The DNA here is from genome assembly GCA_963924305.1 of Polygonum maritimum. Lineage (NCBI taxonomy): Eukaryota > Viridiplantae > Streptophyta > Magnoliopsida > Caryophyllales > Polygonaceae > Polygonum > Polygonum maritimum. Next base: position 38,868,253 of record OZ002735.1, read on the forward strand.
CGGCCTAGACCACCTAACCAACTAGCCCAGCCGCCTAGGGGCCCGCCTAGACCGCCTAACTAACTAGCACAACCGCCTAAGGGCTCGCCTAGACCACCTAATCAACTAGCTCAACCGCCTAGGCGCCCGTCTAGACCGCCTGAGGCTCGCTTAGCCCACTTAGCCGCCCAGCCAACCGCTTAGGGCCTAGTCGGGACGGTAGGGCACCGCCTAGCGCCTAGGCGGGCGCCTAGACCGATTTTTGGAACACTGTCTACAAGGCAGCAAGTAAAAATGTAGAGTTACAAAAGTGTTTAGACATATATAGGCCAAATTATAATGACTGGATGATGATTGTCGATAGATATGGAGATGATGAAATGAAGAAGACATTGAAGTATTTCATGTACAGCCACGATAACAAATACATCGGAAATAAGTTCTTCACCTTTCTTATGGTTTTTAGGAACTTTATAGTACATGCTGGGCCTTCTGAACCGATTTATGAGGAGCATTATTTTCTACAGTACCCTGGGGAGTTCCTGGAGCTCATAGATCTTATTGCTCCGGGCTTTGTGCATGAAACATTCAGATGTACCTATAAAGTTGATGGTCGTATAGCGCATTTGGACACTGGCTACGAGTATTGAGATCTGTTGAAGTGTGATCAAAGACTGCTCAAGTCAAGTTTGTTTCCTTGTTTCCTTGTTTTTATTGTCTCGTTTGTTTCAGCATTTTATTCAAGTTGTTAAGCCACGTTCTTAGGAAGATTATGTTAGTGATCGTGTGCTATTTTCAGTTCATGTAACAGACTATATAAGTCTCGTTTTATTTCAATGAAAGCAAGCAATCTGCATTGCAAAATTCATCTTTCTCTCAATCAAATATGATAGTTTCCATCTAGTTTATTACAGCTACACCCTCTTATTGGTTGCTTTAATTTTAAGTAATTAGGCTTCTGAGTGAATAAAAGTCACCGGTTGAATAGAGTTAAAAATATGACTTGTTTTGATTGTATCATATTTAAATCTTGTGATCTTGCTTGTACTGATTCTGTTAGTAGTTTGCTAAATAGTATCTGTTGGTATAAAAGTGTTCACAATTGTGATTCGTTGAGTTTCTATTTCCAGCCTTTCTTCTGTAGCTTTTTTGAGAAAGATGCAGCTTCTTCTGGGAACGAAAATCACCATTCTGACAGTCACAAGCTGATAGCTAGTCTGCTGATTTGTCTCCCTTCCTATTTCGGTTGGGTTGTTAGCCATTTTTTCTTATGTGCGTTTGAATATGGAATTTGTTTGCTCCTGTGATCTTACATTTTTCTTCAATTCAGGTCAATACTTGAAAAAGAATGAAGATAGGCTTTGGATGGATGAAATTGCTGCAATGCAAGCTCTACCTCAGCCAGATTTGTCATACTTTGGAACCTCTGGAATTGTTCTTGCTGGTGAAGATAATATTCAAGGAGGTTGTTCAGATTATGGACCATCTGACTCAGGTGTTAGCCGTGGAAGTTCAGATATTATTGCAGGTATGATGTTTCAAAAAAGGTTGTTCAAGTGTTATGTTTACATAGATTATATTTTTACCTTATACAAAGACCCACAACCTTTACAGATGGAAAAGCTCAAGTTCCATTTCCATGGGCCAGTCAACTTCATTACATGCAGAACTTTCAAGGTTATCAAGGCATGCCTCCTCCATATCAAGGATATGTCTTCCCTCCATACTATCCAAACAATATGCAGTGGCCTCCAAATAAAAATGGAGAGAAGGCTGGTTCCTCTGAGGAAAGTTCTAGTGATGAAGACTACCAGAAAACAAATCATCATAGAATCAAGCACAATGGTGAGGTACATGGTTCTTCTGATAATGAGGATAATAAAGATAAAAGAGGCAACGAGAACTGGGATGCTTTTCAGCAGCTCTTGTTGAGGGAAGATTGATCAGAACCCAATGAATCACGGTCAATGCAGGTTGAGGAAGGCTATCATACAAGAAAAGGTTCCGAGAAGCAAGTTTCAATTGCATCTGATGCCTTGTTAGTCTCTGGGAGGGATACAATCAATGAGAGTAACTTTAAGTAAAGCCTTTATTCAAAACATTGAAGCCAGTGAAAGCATCAGGAACTTATCTAGAAGGAGCAATAATCCTGAAGAATTCATGATGTGTCAAAGAAATGAAGAAGAATGTTATTGGCATCTCGTACTTTACAAAGGATCGTTCAGTGTTCAAGATATTAAACTCTAAACTACACACAAGACTAGCATTGTACATGACATCATGTATATACTATATAGACCTGTCAAACGAATCGGTTCAATCGGGTTGATATTCGGTCTTTTCGTGGTTCGGATTGGATGGAGTCTTCTCCGACTTGCGAAGGGGCGATAGAAAAGAAACCGATATACTTCACTTATTACATGCAAATTTTCTCCGTTTATCCTCAACAACAATTGACCAAAGAATCACAGTTTATAGTTTATACCTTACCAAAACATTACATGTAAAGGGAGCCAAAAAAAAACAAAAAAAAAACAGAGGTTATCAGAAAAGAATTTCATGTCACTATTAGATTCAGATGTCATAAAATACAGGACCACCACCATTACCACGTTACAGAGCCAGTAACATGTCAAAATTCCACTTCACAGCCATCTTGTTATATGTTGTATCTCTCTGTACAGGATCCAATTGCCACAGTTTTCAACTTCAGAATTTGAGAGGAAATAGATATTAGAGATCTGTCAAGCCTTGGTGTTGTCTTCTTCAGTACTCGCTTCGGCAGGGTCTTGCACGTCCATTCGCCCTGCGTAGATCGGTCATTGGATTACTAACAGATCAGTTTGATATAGATGGGTGTGAGGAAAATGTTATGAACAAGCTAAAAGCTTACCAAACAAAGAGTGAAGAGATGGTGGTGGTTTTGAAGACCCGTTCGTCTTCGAATCAGAACCTGGATATCATTAGGTAAATCACTAGTGTCATGTTTACAAACATATTGATTGTAAGTAAGAGAAGCTACCCTAGTTCTTGAATCTGTTCTTTCCATTTTCTTTCAGTAGGTAGGGCTTATTAAAAGATCAGTCAAAAGATGATGAAGTCAAAGAGATTCTCATTCAATGACATTCTATTCATGTAGCTTTTGGATAAATTTACCATACAAATTTGCAAAGTTTTCAGGCAAAGGAAAGTTCAGGTAAATCCCTGGGGACATTTAAGCATGTTTGTTCACCTGAAAGCCCGGTTTTTCTAAATAAAGTTACCCACTCAACCTCAATCATTTTATTTTTTTTATTTTGTAAGAAACTGAGCATCTAGAATTGTACCAGAATCCTGGGAGATATTTGATTTTCAGACAAGAATTCTGATGAGAAAATAGAGTTTTGGAAGTCCACCGAAGTTTTATACAATATGTAATGTGTCTAATAAGGACCTTAATCAAGTCAAAACCATATTATGTGACTCAATCTACAGTAAGAACAATTTTGTGTGCAATTTTATAAATTTGCAAATACAGAGGGTGGTGGTAAGTCAATAATAAATTATATAAAAGTTAAGCCACCAACCTGAGTTTCCACCAGACTTCATCATGTCAGATTTCCTGAATGTAAATCCTATAAAATTTGCATCCTTTGAAGCCAACATCTGCAGAATTAGAAAGAAGAAGACTAAAAAAGTGGCAAGATAAACATCGAGAGGAAATATGAGACTTTGTCCTTAGATCAGACTTTCCATGTACAGCTTCTAATGATGAATTAGTGTTATTGTCTAGCATGTCATAATTGAGTAGATGTTTTGCAAATCGAAGTAAATTAATTACCTTTCTCCATGGCCCCACTGTTGGCGTTGTTGATAGATGACCTTCAGCCTATATGAAAGATAACCAGCATTAAATTCCTCACAGTAAACAACTATTTAGGCAATACAAGATTGCTTTATTACTCACATCATCAAATTTCTCAAAGTTCTGGGTGTCTGTTTCTCCATTTACTATGGGTTTATAAGCAGCCTCCATTTCATATAGCATGTCCCACTGTATGGATCTTAACCATGGGTGCTCCTGAAAGCATTTCCAAATAAATTTATTATATTGTCAAAGCAAGCTAAAATAGGCAAATGATGGCACTTAGTACTCCGTACAGTCTTTTAAGTATGTGCAGTACATTCTGCATGCAACTATTTTCAATGAACCTGTTGTTACAAAGATACAGTTGCAAATGAGATACCTTGATTTCTTGAGCTCCTCGAGTTCCCAACCTTTGTTCAACATTACAAAGCAGATGACAAATGAGATCCTTGGCTTCACTGGATATTTTTGGTTCATCTGGAAACTTCAAGCAACTTTTCCAATTCAATATCTGATCAATTGGAGCAAAAAACACACAAGTGTCAGATACTGCAGATAAAAGTGATCAGAGAACATAGAAATGCATCCTGCTTGCCTTGCGACATGTTGTCCTCGGATCATCAGAACAGAAAGGAGGATAGCCCACAAGCATCTCATATAAGATTGCTCCAAGGGACCACCAGTCGCACTCCATTCCATATCCTCTTTTTAGTAACACCTCAGGTGCCATGTAGTCCAGAGTTCCGACGGTTGAATAAGCCTGCAAAACCAGATAAATACTTAAATTGCACAACAAGAAAAAAAATCAAGTTTTGAGTAAAGAAAGTCAAAAATTAACTGCATATTAAAAAAAATACCAGTTGACGGCGATTGCGCTTCCATTCCTGTAGTTGTTCCTTAGGCATTGACCAAGGCTCTCCATCAGAGCCAAAGTTCGCCCCACTACTTGAATCCTGGGAGCCTAATAGAGGATCTTCTAATAGGATAGACGTATATTTATTATCCAGGGGCTTACACAAGCCAAAATCTGAGAGCTTCAAGTGTCCATTTTTGTCAAGTATCAAGTTGTCAGGTTTTATATCCCTACAGAAGGAGGATATTTCTGTTAGCTGCTTTTTTGAAGACCTCAAATCTCCATCCACTAGAATCAATAAAACAGAAAATATATGATATGATATGCTGAATATATTACCTATGTACATAGTTGTGACGATGAATTGATTCAATGGCTAGGATGCTCTCTGCTATATAAAATCGTGCAACGTCTTCAGAAAGAATATCTTCTCTCATCAACAGTGTCATTATATCACCACCAGGTAAGTACTCCATTATGAGGTACAGAAAGTTGGCATCTTGAAAAGAGTAGAAAAGTTTCACAATGCAGCGACTATCAACTTCAACCAGCAAGTTCCTTTCAGATCGAACATGCTCTACCTAAAAACTCACAGTATTATGGTTAAGTTAGTTTAGAAATCGCATTGCATCATACAGATGGGACACAAATCATGAGTAATACAAGTAACAGATTCGAGTAGAAAACTCCACTAGATATCGGTCCTAATATATGAATGGGAGATTAATAACACACTTGATTGCATTTCTCATTAACTATCTATTAACTGCATGTAACAAGTTTGAAGAACTTCCTTGTAAGCTACATAAAGCAACAATCTACGGTACCAACTATATACAATCGTTTTTCTCTCACCTGTCCACGACTAAGCATGTCCGATTTCTTCAGCTTCTTCATTGCAAAAACCTCCCCAGTACTTTTCGCACGACAAAGTCTTACCTGTGTACATAAGCTTTTCGAGTAAGATTATATAATCATAACATGAAACATGCATTAATGGGATGCTTATTATACAATTGCAAAGTGTAATATTTCCGACAGTATGACTGACACACAAAGCCTGGGTAGTACCTCGCCAAATGCACCTTTGCCAATCATGGTTAATTGTTCAAAATCATCAATTCCAACTTTGTGCCGTTGTATACGCATGAACTCAGTTTCCCTCTTTGCTAGGCTCTTCAGCATAGTTTCTTGCTCCTCCTCCGATAACTGAGACTCCATAGCTTTTACTTGCAGTGCTCGGCGCCTACGTCCAAATATGGAAGCATGGACAGTTCAGCATAACTATCAAAATAAAACGGTTTTTTTTTGTTTTCCACTATATCTGAAACATAAAATAAAACTAATCAGCCTTCCTCTGTATACTAATGCAGTAAGGAACCGATAACCATACCAAAACTAGCCTAAATTAGAAAATCAGGAAGCTAAAACTTAATGAAACTCCTCACTGAGCATAAACATTACATTCCTCCTAACAGTAAGCCAAAATTAGGCCTCCAAAATGAGGATCAGGGAGCCTAGCATTGCAAATTCACAGCTCCACACCAGATCAAACAAAGCCTACCACGTATAGTCAAAAGTCAAGCGCAATTCTCGCCTAAACAGCCAGATGAATCAATTCAATTCTGCAACAGATCTCGAGTTGCCTACGCCTAATTGCAGGTCTAAATCAGCATCAAACACAAAACGCCTAATTCTACAGCAAATCCACCATAAAATCATTCGCAATCACTAAATTGTGACCAGATCGGCATCAGGAAACACAAAAGAGGAAGAACACTGACCTCTCCTTGCGATCTTGCAAGCCTTGCAAGTAGTTCTTGTAATGATTCTCGATAAACTGCTTAGCAGCCTCCGCCTTCTGGCGAGTGACCGGTGAGGACGCGGCGACTTCGGAGGCGACCAAATCTACGTAGCGATCAGGCGGCGGAATCATGTTGACCGAGCTGAATTTGACCGTCCCGTCCCCGGAGTCCATAATCGAGCACGCAGAGCTCGAATTAGGGATTCTGGTGAGCGGATTGATGTCAAGAGAGGTTTTGCTTGCTTTGGAGTGGCTACTGGAAGGAGGAGAGGGAGTTGGAGAAGGATGCAGATCAGGTGTTTGTGAAAATGACTGAGAGAGGGAGGAAGAAGAAGAAGAGGGATTTGAAGGAGGAATGAACTGTCATGGAGTTTGTAACGTGCCAGTGGGGGGTGTAGCGGGCGCCACTGTCGATCGCTTGTTTTTTCTTTTTTCTTTTTCGAGTATTTATTATTGTTGTTATTTATTGTTTGGGGGATTAATTGATGGATTAATGGATTTTGCTTTGGTGGAAAAAGCAATTGTTTGCACTAAGTAAACCATTAATTACTCTATTTTGGTAGAAAGGGGAATCCCAATTTGACCAAAGATGGAAATTTGGTGGATGGCTGGTTTTTCGTTTTGCCTCGAGACTTTAATAATTGGGGTTTATTGAGTTGAATTATTTTCTTCTATTTGGAGTTGATTTAAGTGTTTGGATCTAGTTATTGGTTTAGGTAAGATTATGATGATTATGATCATGTGCTTTAAGATATTTTTACGGTTGTGATCAACCGTCCATTCTGAAGCGATATCACTTTTTCAATAGTGGTTACCCGAATGAGCGCTCAGCTCAAATTCGAAATCCGAAATGACTGAACCCGAACTCACTTGCACCAATTCGTTCTATAGTTCTACTTGCAAGGTAAAAGATTGAAAGAAAAAAAAGAGGGAGGGGGGCATATGTCTTTGGTATGTGAACTTGAATGTACTTTCAGCGTAGTCTAGGAGACATTGATGATTTTGTTGACCAATAATTGGCATAGAAATATTTGAGTTGTAATAATTGTTCAAAGTAGTTAAAATTACTTATACACGTAGATGAAAGAGGAAATAATAAAAATTCTAAATATACCGAGTATATGCTTACATACAAGGATTACATTTTTCTTTTTTATCTTGTGCCCGGTTTGATTAGTCAGAGTCAATCTATGTCCGGACTGGGTACTGCATAGTCCCATTGCTGGAGGCGACCCTCCCAATTCTGTTTTTTCCATACACGCCGCCAGTGAGATTCGAACTTCGAACCTCCTGAACAAACGCTTAAGGGGTCTAGCACCTCATCCGACTAGACCACCAGGTTATTGGTATACAAGGATTACATATTATATTTCAAAATATGTCAATTGTTAATTTTATAAATAATAATGACAAAAAAACATGCTTAAAACACTAAGGCCTTTTTTTAGGTGAGAAAGATATTTTCAACCAAAAAATACTTTTAACATTTTTAAATCCATATCACTCTCTTTATTTTTTACGTTTTTCAATACACACAAAAATCTTTCCACCCAAAAAATTCTTTTCCCCAACAAGTGAAAAAAGCCCTAAAGCATAGATTTATAAATTTTGTTTAAAATAAGTCTAATTTCATCTAACATGATGGTATTAATTTCCCATATGTTATTAATAGAGGGCCTCTTTTCATCGTGTACGTTCACTCTAAAGGTAGTGCTAAGAAGATTAACTAAGATAAGTTTTTTCTGACCAAAAAAACTAAGGTAAGTTTTAATGCTAATTTCTTAGCACTAAAGTAATGAACTTTTTGCAAATCACAATTTAAAACCGTCATTTTCCCTATCTTTTTTTCTTTTTAAAGAAACCCTATCCTTTTTGTTGCTCTTTGTCTTTCTCTATACTACTTTGCTGTCTTGCTAGCTGTGATTAACTCATTTTTAGTTCCCCTCAATCTTTTTGTATTTTGTAACATTAAAATGCATATATGTTTTTCGAAGAAGAAGATCGAGGGAATAATATTTTGTCAAGTGTTATAGGTTGTACGAAGCTAAATGTATTTTAAATGTTAATTACATTATTAATTCATTTTTTTAGATCTATTAGTATAAGTTTTTGAGGATCTTGGTCAACGGGTAATTAATTATCCCCAATGGGAAAATATTTTAAATCAATAAGGATATTATTAGACCACGTACTACACCCACAAACCATTAGACCTACAAATGGAAAATAATCTATTCGATGTAGAAATAAGTTTTAAAATGCAACTTGGCATATGAAGTTTTATGAGGGTACTTTTGCAAATCATTGTATAATTAGGATATTATGCTGATTTTATTATATTGTGCTGATGTTTCTTTGATTATTCTTTATAAACATGGATTTGGTTAAATAAAAGGAGTATGGTACAAGTAAATCAAAGATGTTGATCGATAAGTGTTTGGTTTGGGTACTTGGCCTGGTCGCTAATACTTAAAGGTGTTCGATTCAACTCTAATAATAAGTGTCTTCACAAAATGATAAAAGTTTGATAAACAAAATGACTCATTCCAATTGCCTCATTTAATAACTTAAATTGCACTAACATTGGCAATTTACTGCACAATTTAGTTTAATAAGTCAAATTCACTCTAAAGCTCTGTTTCGCATTAGCGGGATGAGTAGTGTGTTCCGTTAACGGGGTGAAATCCTCCAAAAAAATATCACCCTTGTATCCAAGGGAACTGAATTACGTTAACGTCTTCCTTCATCCGTTGTCCACCACCTGCCCAGTTGAACGGACCCCAAAGTTTACTAAAATGATTAACTATCCAACATGTGTTGAACTTAGAATTGGAACTATATAGTGTAGTAGCAGCACATGTTTTGTTGTACTATCACTTGAATACCAATAAACAAAAAAAATTGTACATTAATGAGACATGGTGACACAATTGAATGCAGACATGTTTATGAAGAAACAAAGTATGTGGAGCATCTTCTTTTTTTGTTCTAAATAATGCATGAACTTGTACGTATCATTTTCCCCTCTTATAAGAAAAAGGAACTTGTACGTATCATTTTTTCCCCAATGATTCAAGAACATTACCATTCATCCGTAAACGGTCCAAACCCGGTCCGATCCTCAGTCCATAGATTTAGGGAAATCCGGTCCCGATCCGGTCAGGTTTTGGATCGGTGCTCAGCCCTATAACAAACACCCTTCGTGAATCGATAGACTGGAAAAATCGAGAGTCGTGGGACAAACCGATTAAGGGATTAGTTTGGTCACAATTTGTTTTTACCCGTATGGGATGTTATGTCACCATCAATGGGTTTTCTTGGTATGGCCAGAGCCAGACATATGAGTAAATGGTTGAAATCAATGTGGCATGTGACAATTTTATGTGGATTGAATTTGATCATAACATACGTTGTATAGAGGAGGAGACATTACATGATCATTCATTGCAAGTTTTTTGCAGCATAACGTACGTCTATAGCGGTACATTATTGACTTGAAAATCGATCTGCCGACCAAAACGTAAACGTACGATGCCAATTATGAAATCTGCCAACCAAGCCGTGGTCATGTATAACATAAAAGTTATGTATAATATGGGACGTATTACTGGTCGTTGAATGCACTTTGTCTACGGCCTACTATGAATGTAATTTTTGATGTTTTTAAAATGTATTGTAATCCGCCCGTCTATTTTAGCATTTTACGCCCTCCTGAAGCCTGAAGGCTCGGTTTCTTTAGTTGTTGAGGACGCTTTAGGCAGGAACTTTCTTCGCCATGTCCGTACTGAACTTTCTTCCTAATAGATTCCACTAAGGCTACGGCCATGCTTGATAAAAAAAAAAAATCTATTTTAGCAATTTTTATGCATTGCAATACATTTTTAGTTACCGCATATTCGCACATAACATTTGTTCCACATTAAATTCAAACTCTTGATATATCATTGATAGCCACTAAAAAACTATAATACATCATTTTCGGTTAATTTAGAATCAAGTGAATCTGCCTTGGAATCTTCGGCTATATAGGTAGTATCAACTTCGACCAAAAAAATATAGCTAGTTTCAAACTATATAATTTCAATTTGAAAGTATGTTTTATAATTCTAGATTCAAAATTTTCAAATGTGAATAGTTTATATCTTATCAATGTACAATTTGAAGCATTTGAAAGCAATTTATGAAATCTTCAAATCAATCGAGTAGAAGTTTGGTTGTTGTTTTAGAGTTGTTGGTATTGGAGGCCCAATTAGACAGGTAATGGGCTGATAGGTGGGCTTGTTTGGGGGGCAACAACATGTCCAAATTTGGAGCAAAGATTGTAATTTGCTTTCCACTACACCCGTGAGAAAAAAATGATGAAAAAACACAAATATTGACGATTGTAAATGCCTTTCCAACTTTTTAAAATAATCGAATCTTGTTGATTTGTAGCATATTCAGTACGCATTCTCTTTCTTACCAAAAAAAAAAAGTACGCATTCTCTTTAAAAATTCCACTAAAAAAAGAAAGGAAAAAGAATCTTCCTTTACAAAAAGCTCAGTGTTTTTTTTATTGGAGCAATTTAGGCTCTGTTCGGCAGGCCAAGTAGCAGAGAGCAAAGGAAGGAAAATGCTAGCGGAATCCAGTCCTCTAGTGGGTACAAAGATGCTATTTTTTCGGAGGATTCTGCCCCCACTTGTGGAACACGCTACCCATTCCACTAGTGTCGAACAGAGCCTAAAAAAACTCGTCCATTATTTGTTGTTTCACATACTGTATAGTCAGCAATGACAAAGACATTTCATAATTTCACAATTTTGCATCGTTAGGATAAGTTAGTTTATTATAGGGGAAATTGCATTTAACCACCCCTTATTTTACACTTGTTGCATTTAACCACCCCTTATATTAATTTTTGCATTTAACCACCCCTTATTTACAAATTATTGTATTTAACCACCCTTTATATTTTTCCCTGCACTTAACCACCTCTTATTTACAAATAGTTGCACTTAATCACCCATAGTTTATATAAAAAATATTATTCCCTCTATTACATGTTCCGGTTGGTTCATTTCAGGTTGGTTCACTTCAAGTTCGTATGAATTTGGATTGACGTAACTATTAATAGAATTAATGTTTTTCAATTATAATAATAAAATAAAAAAATATTATTTATGTATCCATCTTACTGATAAAGTATTTAGATTATTCAATTACGAATGATATACTATTTTTACAAAACAGTGTTTCGCGTAGATCCATCAGATCTTGGGTTTCGAGTTTTATCCAATACATGACCTAGTCGAGTCTCTCTTTGATGTATTAATTTCAGATCGGGTCTCAACAAAAAAAAATTGTACAACATTAGAGGAGTGTTACGATTTAAAAATATTTTTTTAGCTGGGAGATACAATTCAAGAACCAACAATACAACTTTAGAGGAGTTTTAGGATCTGAAACAAATTTTTTTCAGTTGGGAAATACTCTATGAGCTTAATAATTCTTTTATTTTTATAAAACAAAAATAAAAAATAAGGGGAAAAATGTCATTTTTTTGAGAGAATACCATTTTTGTCAAATGGGTGGTTAATTGCAACTATTTACAAATAAGGGGTGGTTAAGTGTAGAAAAAAATATAAAGGGTGGTTAAATGTAACAAGTGTAAAATAAGGGGTGGTTAAATGCAAATTTCCCTTTATTATATCTTCCTAGTTAATGTGGTTCCCGGTTTCACCTACTAAGGCTCAGTTCGGTATTACCGAAATAGGTAGCGTGTTCCGTTAAAGGGGACGAAATCCTCCAAAAAATAGCACCCTTGTACTCCAAAAGGACTGAATTCCGTAGCGTTTTCCTTCTTCCGAGCCTAAGATAAGTGCGATGTAAAAGCAACCTCTTTCACTTGTTGTTTCCTTTATCTTATTCTACTAGAGATGAATGGACTTTTGGGCCAACGAAATTCAATTCTATCATTAATGCTCTATCTCAATCATGGATAAAATTGAAGTGGCCATAATAGCTTAGACATGAAAACTTGTCGAACCCTAATTGGTTGAAGATCATAGGAGATGTGACATCAATAGTTTTGATTTTTTGATTTTTTGAATAAATATGAAAGTATGTCAGCTTTCATTTTTTAACTTTTTGTGATATCCAATCAAATGTTTTGCTTTAGATAAATCCGCATATTAGGAGATTTATGGTATAGTCCTTGTAAACTGGTTGTGTAAATCGATTTACATAATTCCTGACCATACATGTGAATCTGGTAAATGCATATTAAATGAATCATAGCACCATGTTTCTCAAACCATGCTAATTAGTAACTCTGGTTTCATTTTGAATAATTCATAAATCTAAACTTCCCTCCGATGATGTGAAAAAATTACCATACGTTGTCCTTCAAGATGTACTTAAAAAACAATCGTATCCGGAAAAAAAATCAAAGAAAATCACTTAGAACTCCTATTATCGCGCTCAATTAACTTTTGCCATTTCAAACACTATAACATAGCTTCTTCAAAATCAGAAGAAATCAAAGGACGTAGACATATCCAATTAAAAGTGCTAATTATAACGTTTGACAAATCAGTTTACTGATTGAATACTCATGGTAAGCTAAAACTCTGGGTTTAGTTCCCGTGCGCGTGTTAAGACAAACACAGTAGAGAAAATCCGGCAGCTCACATGAAGCCACATTTACGCCCAAGATCCTTCGAGATGTCAAAACCTAAATTATTCATGTGGCCCCATTCCTCCAATGAGAAAGAGGTAAAAAAAAGTGCTTTTAGCAACCAATACCCCGAAAAAAGTTTGAAAGAGCAAAAATATCTTCATTTATAAAAAATGGCACCGATGGCCCAAAACTTAAATTACAAACTTTTTTTTTAGGAGTTAATGGTTTTATTTAATTTGTTTTCTCCATTTAAAAAGTATTTAGAAAATCCATAACAACTTGAAAGAGCGTATAGGAGAAATCGCTCCACCGAACGGATTTGCTTCCCCCGTCCCACTCGACTCCGGCAATCGAGTCCATTCTATCCTTAAACCCTCGCCTCTTCAATCTCCCTACCTCCCCTGAGCTTCTCTTCCCTGGAGGAATTCGCTGTCGGAAACCGCCAATCCTTCACCGAAAACCTAATCTACTAGTTTAATGGCACCATCTAATCTGACCTACACCATTCATCGGCCTCCATTCTAATTCCCCACCAGAACACCGATCAGGCACGGCACAGGCGTAAACCGCCAATCCACGGCCGGATGTGGAGCCCACTGTAGTCGCCCCCGTGACAAGGAAGTGTTCCAAAATTAACAAAACGAAAAATACCGAATTTCATTAAACTTAAACTAGTCCTCAACCCACCAACAACAAAGGCAAATTCTCCACAAGAAGTGAATGCAAACAAGCATCTGGGTTCGTTCAACCATTTGTTCTCGCCCAACTCCAAATCATGGGACCACTGGATTTGATTCCTGAGACTAGAAGATGAGTTCCTACACTAATTGTTTCCTTATCACTCAAAAAGAAGGTGAACTGGGAACCAAATTGCCATCGATTCTCGTCTCCAGTTGAGAGAACGAAAACAGACGGGTCTTTGATCCGGAGTTGTCTTTTGAATCAAATTGCCACTAGTTCTTCATCGGAACCATCGCGGGAGGCGCCAATGGCACAATCGACGGCCTCGCTCACCCGAACTAAGCGACTTTCCTAAGATCCGATCAACCGCGTTCAGAACTACGTAGGCCACGCCGGCCGGCGGCAATTGCATTTGCGTCCGAGGGTTAATGGTGCCCCAACAACTAGGGGTTATTATTAAAGGATATTAAATTTTAAAGGGATTATTATTTTTATGGAAATGAATTTGTTTATTTTTTCAATTAGGAAAAAACATAATGAAAGTTTTAATTGTATAAATGCCCAAAAAAACACCCCTTTGCTATTTAACCAAAACTAGGGTATTTTTTAAATTACAAACTTGTGTGAGGGTATAAATGCAAATTGGCCTAAAAAAAGGGCAAAATGCGTAAAATCACCATTTAAATACTCATTTTTGCACAAAACCACCCTTTAGATTAATATTTGTAGAAAACCACCCATTAAACATATTATTTGTGCAACAAATCACCCGTTAAACCAAATTTTATAAAAAATACCCATTATATATAAGTTTACACAACACCATCCATTAAATTTACATTTTCAAATAATTATTGATATGAGTAGATTTAAAAGGTAATTTAATGTATTTATCCTCAATGTTTATTATTGTAGTTGTTATCATACTAATGTATACATATTAAATGAAAACATTTAAAATAAGTTATAACGTGAACACGTGTATACTCTAATTAGGAAATCCTCAAAGAAAAGTAATTAAATCCGTTTAAAGAGTATGTGATAAGAAATTCTTTATGTATACACTATACCTATATAAGTATGTCAAAAAATTTATCCACACATAATTGATTTTTATTTTCATTTACATATATAAATTGGCATAATATACTTAAAATCAAAAAGATATAATCAACTTCTAATTTACTAACTAATTTGTATAATGTTTTATAATTTCCAATTTAACGGGTGGCCTTGAGCAAACTTGTCTATATAACGGATGGTTTCTTGCTAATATTGATCTAACGGGTGGTTTATTGCACAAGTTTAAATTTTACGAGGCGTTTACTACAAGCACAGATTTAAGTGGTGGTTTTCTGCAAAACTGAAGTTTTAAAGGGTGATTTTCTGCAATTACCCTAAAAAACCATTATAAAAGGGGGAAATGCGAGAGAGCTGAACAACCGACACTTGTCGTCCACTTCACAAATAATCCCGAGAGAGAGGGGGTGAAATTCGGCGGATAATCGAGGTAAATTCGGATTCTAATTCGGTGAAATTCAACTCTCTGCTTCTTCTTCTTGTAGTAATTCAGATCCTGTGTGTTGATTTTCACTGATTATTTTGAATTTTTCTTTCGGATTTGCGATCAATTTGGCGATCAATTAGTGCGAGAGCTTGATCCTTGTGAAATTGTGATCGAATTTCGCTGAATTAGGTCTCGAATTGATCTTTGATAGGTTTGTGGAATTTAGGTTTTCATCGTTGTGTGTAGCGTGTGGATTTGAATTTCGAAAACTATTGCAGAAGGAAATGGCGACGAACATGAATTCCAAGGGCTCCGGGAACGATGCGCGAGACAATTCCTCGCCAGTTCGACAGCCTTCCGTGTATTCCCTGACGTTCGACGAGTTTCAGACCACGCTCGGGAAGGAATTCGGATCTATGAACATGGAGGAGCTTCTGAAGAGCATCTGGAGTGCTGAGGAGACTCGGAATACAGGTTTTTCAGCGTCTGATAGTAAGAGCATGCAAACTAGTTGCATATTTTAAGTTCTAAAAATAAATTTAAAGTCAGAAAAAGTCGGAGTTTTGGCAGAGTTGCATATTTATTGACTGTGAGAGAAATTTCTTGACAAATTTCTTTGTAAAAAAATCTCTTACCTAGCGGCTATGTTACATGGAAACGGGAACGAAACGGAAACGGAGAAACACAAGATTTTGGTATATTTAGTGTAGAAACAAGTTTTCGAGTTTCCGTGTTTTCATCCGAAACGGGAAACGCCACCTTGTTGGAGTTTCCAGGTAACATAGCCTAGCGGGGAAGAGAGAGAAGAGTTAAAATTTATGTGTATTCTGCAGTGTGGATGCTCTAATAGCGCTAACATTGCAGGCCAAGATGGTGGGGGAAATCAAGGCGGTTTTCTACAGAGGCAGGGATCGCTAAGCCTGCCTCGTACGCTTAGCTTGAAAACGGTGGATGAAGTGTGGAAGGATATAGCTAATAAGGATTGTAAGGATTCTGGGAGTGAAGGTGGTGTGCCAATGGCGGAAACTCGGAGGGAGCTAACTCTTGGTGAGATTACTTTGGAGGAGTTTCTGGTGAGAGCTGGTGTTGTGAGAGAAGAGAGTAATGTTAATTTTCAGCAACCAAATCATGGTTCTGAATTGATTGCGAGTCGAGTTGCTGATGATAAGCTGTCGGTGTCGGGTTTGCCTGTGAGTGTCAATGGAGTAAGGTCAACACCTAAGAGGAGTCCAGTGTCTTGTGCTGTACCACAAAGTAGTCCATTGGCTAGCCCGGGGATTCGGGGTGGGATAGTTGGATTGGTGGATCAGAAAGTTAATGGCAAGTTGGGTCATGGTTCGGTTTTGCACGGTGCAGTTGCTGTTGGTGCAGTTGCTGTTGAATCGCCTGATTCTTTGTCGTCGGATGGGATGAATAGCGATGGAGACACACCACCTGGTTCTCCACTTCCCTTCATGTTTGGAGGTAGAAAGAGTAGCTGTGCTGTGGAGACGGCGATTGAGAGAAGACATAGGCGAATGGTAATGAATCGAGAATCGGCTGCTAGGTCAAGAGCAAGGAAAGAGGTGGGCAATTTACAGGTTTGTTTCTGGTAACTGATCTTTTAGTCTTATTAGCCATTTCTGCATCAAATTGATCTTTAAGTGGAGTTGATAAAAACTTTCTTGTATGTTAGGCTTACGCCATGGAGTTGGAAGAAGAGCTAGCAAAGCTGAAAGAGGAAAATAAAAAGTTGAAGAAACTGCAGGTGACCCCCTGTTTCTGTTGTTGAGTTGGCTATGGAGTCATTCATTGCCTTATCTTTAGCGTTCAGTGCTCACTCACTGATTGGCTTTTGCTACTGCAGGAAGCAAAACTTGAGATGGAAAGAAACCAGGTACTATCTCTGCAAATACATAAATTTCGAATTCCAGAATCTGACATTTTTGTCTTTGGTTCAAATAACAGATGTCAGAGGAGATGGAAGAACCATGTGGACCCAAGAAAAGACGCCTAATGAAAACGTTGTCGGCTCCAGCTCCATGACTCCATGGTGATACTAAAAGAAGGTCATTCAATGTCGAGGAGCATTTGGTAGCGGTAACTATCATGGAGTAGGTTTAAAGATCCCTGAGAATTTGATCCAACTTTGTTGGGAGCTTGAGGATCATCAATGGTAGGTTTAGTAGGGGGGGAGGGTTGTTGTTGCATTCTTGTGTGTTGGAAGGTGAGTGGATGTGTGACTTTAAGTGGGCATGTTTACACATGTCCATTTTGCTATGTTTATCTATTTTCTTGTATGAGTATTGGTAGTGTGGATCCTATGTGTGTTTATGAAATAAAGTGTCAGTTTCATCTAAGCATACCTATAGATGGTATCAATGTATCTTCGCCTTCAACCACTACACAACAAGACTACACTATTGACACGTTTGCTAACACATGAAAATAACAAACTATGCAGGCCAGAAAGAAACACTTAACATGAGGGATTAGAATTATATTGGTTCTACATTAACACGAGGGATTAGAATACAAGTGTCACACAATATGAAAATTGATTTACATAGTCGAACAGGATGAATTACTAGGGATCTTGATCAGAAAGATCCAGCAACCACAAGATGTTGAGAAGACACCTTGCGTTTTGTAGATGCACAATGTCATGTCTTTGAGTCTCCAAGCTATCCAAAGTAAAGTAAACTGGAATGTGATAGCTATGGAGTAAGAGTTAAGAGCATTTACCTTGCAGATGTTCGTGACTAGTCAAATAATGTCCTGTTAAACAGCGTGGCAGGTAAAGCAACCGCTAATTGAAGTCATCTCCCGAGTCCTACGAAAGGCTACAACCTTGAAAGAAGTTTTTGGCGGATGATTTGCTTGGTTTGTTGAGGCTCTCATTGCCTGGGCTTTCTTCTGAGCTGATTTCAGCTTCTTCATAATCTTATCCATTGATGTTGATCTCTTCTTTTCCAGTTTCATCTGAACCATGCAATACAACCATGTCTTCAGTATATTACAGTTTGATAATAGATTTTGTGGTACGCAATCTCAGAGCAACCGTAATCATGTAAAATCCATGGATGTATGTAAAGAATGCAATCAGAAGAGAACCTCTAGTTTTCTAATTGCTGCCTCAGCCTTTGCCTTTTGCAGGTTTTCCCAGGCTGTGATTTTAGCTTCTTCTCTCTGAGACCTGCGCAAGAATAACACAGTTTCTTTTAAGATTTGATGATAGTGGAGCTTCATTAGTTTGATAATAAGAATGTTGATGGGGGAAAGTTGAACTTATTCTGCAAAATCAGGGAGAAAACATAATACATACTTGGACAAGCTTTTGGATGGCTCGGAATCCTCCCATGCTGAAGAATGAGCTTCAACAGCTTTCAACTGCCAATCATCTATGCGTTCCGAGCCCTTACCGGAAATTCTAGATTTGTGTTTCTTGGACCATCTAGTGACTGTGACCCGTTCATCAACCTGGACATCTCTGACTTCCGGCTTTGAGGAATTGAAACTTTGCACCTCTGCACCTGGTAAGATGGAAGGAGTAGATACAGAGGTTGATGACCTCCTAGAAGATGAACGAGCACTACCCACTGGACTCATTTGTGTGGCCATATCTCTCCTAGAAACAGCACGGCACACATTGATACCAGCATCCTTCACCTCACCAACTTTTTCATCTACACGATTGGAAAAAATGAGTGTCGTTCTGTGCAAGTGTGCCATTCCTACTTAAGAATTCATTGCACCATATTTTCGGTTTTACAAAATATAGACTAAACCATAACCTATGTTGAACAACTAGTTACCAGAATTTAACACTAGAAATGAGTTTCTGACACAAACATAAATGTGAAAGGCTGTCCTAGTAGATACTCAGGTAACATAGACCATAGCAAGCAAGAATTTCACTAATGCAACCAGGATTGCCAAAATCCATAAGTCCAAACTGGTCATCCGATTGTAGGCAGAAAATAGACTACAACTGAGGTTAAATACAGCTTGAAAAATGAAACCAAATACCATAACAAAGACAGAATCATACCTTGAGAGTTCATCCCAGATGATTGGCAAACTAAATCAGAGCACCCATGTACACTGACAGAACGGGCAATACAAGGTTCGCCCATGTTCTGGAAATCCCCATTGCTTCCAGCACGAGCCGAGGCAGCAGCGGCAGTCATCATAACACCAGCAGAGAACGGGGAAGCTGCAGTAATGCCATTTACATTCCCTTCATCATACATTGAAAAGCCAGGTGAATACATCGAGTAGTATGCAATCCCAGGAGTCCCAAGTGGCCCACTCTTCGCCTTCGGCCGTCTCTGTGGCTGTTGTTGATACAATTGCCTAGTGATTCCATCTCCTGAAACAGGGCTGATTATCCACCTCTCGGCATCCTCCCATTTTGACGGTAGAGTCCTCCCATTGTTGAACGGAAGTACTGTTCCAGTTTGCCTTCTATTGGCACTCGTTTGCAACGGCACCCTCTCTGAGCTCCATCCTTTATTCATCACTCCACTTGCATGGTGGTAGCTAGGCGTTCCTGGGCTCGGAAGATTCTCCGATTTGCGAGCGCAGACTGTGTTTTTACTCATCACTCCCAGTCGTGGTGAAGAACTCACAGCATTCGCAACTGAATTATTCAGATCTAAAGAAGCCGGTCTTCGCCTATCCACCTTCTTAGCATTATTCACCTCAGATCTGGATCTCCTGTCTTGACACTCTGATAATTGAAACGTGAGAAATCAAGAAGAGAAATGGATAATGATGATGATGAAGATACAAAACTCCGTTTGAATTTTTGGTACCTTTGAGAGCTAGAGAGAACGAATTCCTTGCAGATTCCAACTGGACAGAGTCACCATCAACGTCAACAGGTAATTTGTTGTCCTGACGCTTCTGAACTGTTCTTGTAAGAATCCATTAATGCAAAAAATTGAACAACACAGCCACAGTGTGAATGAGGAGCGCAAGAGTAGAAACAAAAGAAACCACACAAAGAAAATTCAAACTCAGGGAAAAAGGCAACTTTTACTTCCTTCTACAACTAATTTTTTTCATTTCTCGTTCCGTGTCTCACTACAAATTATTAACCTAGATCGAGACGTTTTTTCCACTTGAGAAATTGTACCTTTAGCTCTTTCGGCCTTTTTGCGAAGATAACCATTCCCACTGTGGAGTACTGTTGTAACTTTGTTCAAATCTGGAAGGTCTGGATCTTGACCACTCATACACTCTGGTCCACCAATCTCGTGTCCGGCCAAATGCTATTGTCAACAGAAACAACAAAAAATCGTAACAAATCTCACTCCTGTTTTCTCTAATCGAGCATAATCAATAGTCAATTTCAACCTCCAAATCCCTAGCAAAGTCATGTGAAGACAAATCCAGATCATGATAGCTACGTAGCGGAGTAGAACCTAGCTTTTTCCTTTCCTCCTTTCTCAGGAAGATCATGTGAAACAGAAAGCAATCATCACAATGCCACTAACAAATTCGAATCGTAAATCAGGAGATAGAGCAATCAATTCGAGCATGCAAAACCTAGAATCTAGCGAGTTCAATTGGACACAAACAAACAATCCGTTTCTTCGTCTTCTTCTTTCTTCGAATTCGAATCATCGATCACGAGATAGAGCAATCACGCAAAACCTAGAATCTAGCGAGTTCAATTGGACATAAACAAACAATCCGATTCTTCGTTTCTTCTTCGAATTCGAATTCGTACCTGATAGAAATCGGAGGAGAGAGAGTCTCGGTCTTGAGCATCGGAGGCGAACGAACAACGATCTACGCTGGCGGAGGCCGAGGAGAAGAGGCTGAAGTTGGAGTCGAGAGTGTAGATGACGGAGTCAGGGCTGAAATCTCGAGCTGCTCCTATGAAATTTCCGCCTTGTCTCGTAACGGTCGAGTCTCGGAATCCTACTTCCGCCATTGCTGAAGAAGCTTCTGCTCAGCTCTCTCGATCCATCCACGGAAGAAGGAGTGAGGCAAAAAGAAGAAGAGTACAGAGTACATTACAAGCTTGGGGGTATTTTCGGGATTTCGGTTCGGGGAGTTAGTGGGCCGGAACAAAACGGGGCCCATGGGCTCTCGAAAACAGCCTTGCATTTTTTTATTACGGAGTAAAAAATTGAGATGAATGTTGACCACGCCAGTAGATTTGACCATGACGTGAAATGACCGATGGGTCCCTCTTGAAATCACGTTGCAAACTGACGAATCTTACGTGGCCCCCCACCCAGCCAGTTTAATGAAGAGCGTCGGACCGTACGGAGATAGATTTTTACCGAGTTTAATTACCGGTTACTGGATTATGTACTGCCCATGATTTCGTCACACCTCAGAAGGGTAAATAGATTACAGTCTCCTTCTGAAGATGGTTAAAAACCATATAATAGTATTGTATTATTGCGAAGTGAGATACGGAGTACTATATATAGTAGAAAATTGGTATAGTATGGTACTAGTATATTATATTATTAACATAAATGGGATGCAATGCATATAGCGTAAGACCAAATGCAAGAATTTGATATTGCCAACGCAGGTTCTGGTTTTGACCACGCCATTCTCCAATAATTATTCCGACTTAATTCTAATCCCAACGTCCACTTTCCCGGATTTGACCACTTCGTAATTGGTTTCTTAGAGTCCGTTTGGCAAGGCATATTTTAAAGACTTATAAGCACATTTTTGCTTATAAGTATGAAATAAGCAAATCAGTTTTGCCAAACGCTTTTTTTTTTTTAAAGTGTTTATAAACACTTTTTTGCTTATAATTAACAAAAATAAAAAGCATGGGGAGAGGTGCTTTTCCAAATAAGCACAGAAAATAAGCAAATGCTTATTTACCATTTCCACGTTATACCCTTTACCTCTTCCATCCCCCCATTTCACTTTCCCTGTGTTCTCCAAGCTTGCAAACACCACTCCAATGGCGGTCACCTTTCCACTGCTCCTTCTCCCTCCACCCACAGCCTTCTCTCACCCTTCTCTCATTCATGGCTCCTTTGTCTTTTTCCCCGTCTCCCAGAACCCAAGCTCCGACCAGGCGACCACCACCTTCCCACCACCATCGCCTTTGTCAAACCCAAGCTCCGACCACCACCTCCGCTCATTGATACTGGCATCGTCGTCTTCCCCCAATTGTGTTGATGAGAATTCAGATCTATAAAGCCGCCGCCATGGACGGAGATTAGACTTTAGATAGAGAACTCCATAGCCTGCGCGACAGAGAACTCCATAGCCTGCGACAAGATGAGTCGTCGCCGGTCAACGAACGACGGCCGACCTTAAACAACGGTCGAGAGGAAAGAGTGAAGGCTGGAACGTCGGGGAAAACGGCGGAGAGCAGGCCGGCGATTGGAGTGCCGGCGACTCGAGAATGGCGGAAAGGAGGCCGGCGAATGGAGTGTGGGATGGAGAACGGCGCAGGGAGGAGATCGGAAGTTGCTGGACACAAACCCTTGTTTTTATTTTTTTTTATCTTTTTAATTTTTGTAAGGGAAAAATGGTCAAATTATGTTTTATACCTACAAAATCAGCAAACTGTCTTACCAAACACCCTATTGCTTAACCAAAAACTAAGTTCTCAAATTCAGCAACAATTATCAACAATTTATATCAGCATCAGCAATCGATCAGCATCAGCAATCAATCAGCATCAGCATAAGCACTGAGTTGCCAAACGGACTCTTAGTCCTTTGATAGAGCTCGATAGTTGATACTCAATCCATATGCGTCTTTTAGTACGAACCGTTCTCCTTGCAGCCTGATCTTCGTTGCCAAGGCCTATACAAGCGCGATTGGAGTACCCGCTCCTCTCATGTCTTTAGGGAATCGGGTTACGAAACCGCCTCTCTTGCTAAATTTGTTTTTTCTTTTAGACGGGTTTTTTAACGACTCGATTTATCTATACTTAAGCTTTCTTCCAAATAAAGTCGCAATTAGGCGCTGTCCTTTCTCGACCAAAAACGAAATAGACGTCTTTTATGCCAAATGGATAGAAAGTTGGTGCGGTTTTTGTCTAAGGCCTTGCTACACTTTGGTAGAAAAAAGTACTTTTTTGAAGAAAGTACGGAGTATATTTTTTCTTCTTGGAATTTGTGAAATCTTAGTTGATTTTCATTAATTTCAAGACAAAAAAAGTATATTTTCTCACCAAAAGTATTTTTTATTAGAAAGTGTAGTAAACCCTAAGTGTGCTCTGTTTATGCATATATTTTTTACAGTAGTATGCCCAGATCCACAAGCCACCCTAATAAATAATGTCTAATATAAGTCTTACCGTTATTTATTTGCCTAAACTATACGTACTCTCCTGCCTATAATTTAACAACTTTAATAATCACAAGTTCAAATAGACCTTCTAAAATGGATTAACATATAGTGTGAAGTGAACACAAAATGAAAAACAAAGAGTATCAAAAAGTAGGGTCGAGCATGGTTCGGTCAGAACTGAAAAATCAGACCGAACCGAAACCATCGGAGTTCGATTCAATCTTCGGTTTAATAAATTTCAGTATTTCAGTTTGGTTCGGTTCAAATTTTTCCATAAGAAAAATCTTATACTTATCGAAAAACAAAATCAAATTGTACGGTTCACCAAATTCCTAAATTTCAGTTTTGATTCGATTCAGTTTCAAACCGATACTACGCCCTATCGAAAAAGTACGTATCGCGATATCGTAAATTAAGTAAAAGTGGTCCAATATAATAATTTCTGGCCTTCACATTAAATCAGCACCAGCTGAGGAGCCTCGTGAAGGGAACCCTATTTTAGCAAGAAACTAGTATTAGTTTCCGTGCCTTGAAGGCACGACTTGAACTTGTGTGAGATTTCATATATAAAAATAATAGTCGGATAAATGTAAAATTATGTACTATTTCTCCAATTTTAACTCTTATGGGATTTGAGCATTTGTTTATACTTATTTTTTAATGATATGTTATGTATTAAATTTTTTATGATATATTTATATATTATTTTTTAATTATGTGAATTTTTTATAATCGAGAACAACTTTATATGATTGAATTTGAATTTATTTTGTATAAATAATGATTGAATTTAATACTTAATCAATAATTTTTCTTAGTTAATCATTGTTTTTTATTTTGTAAAAAATTTAGAAAACATTTCAATTTCCAAATCATATGAAATATTGAAATAGTTTACATGCATATATCATATATGTATTACATTTATGTGTGAGTATAATTAAATTTTAATCAATACAAAATAAGTCAATTAAATTTGAACCATTAATAATGAAATTCTAACCAATTAAATTTCTAATGATTATAGTTTCATACCATATACGTATAAATGTAAATTCAGTTCATCCACAAACCTTTGAAGGAAAATAAAATATGCATTTTTAGTTATTATTAACATATACGTTGCATTTGGCAAAAAAAAATCTTAATTATCTTAATTATGATATTTTGGTAATTAAGATATGCTTATTTAGTCATTCTATCATCTTTTTGTAAGAATTTCTTAATTATTTGTCATTCTATCAAAATTATGTATAAATATAAAGCTTTTTAAGAAAATAATTAGAATGGAAATCAATAGATAAGAAAAAAATCTAATGTGGGGTCTACAATCAAATTTCAACCAATTAAACAAATTGAATTGTTTTAATAAAGATTAATGATGCGGTCCAATGAGAAGGTGACACGTGTCGGGCTTAATAATAAATCTAACCTCCGCTTTAGTATATAGTAAAATAATGATGATTTGAAGGGACAACCCACATTTATGAGATGTGTACAAACTTACCCCCACGAACTTTGCACCTAACTCATAACTATTGCTCAGTACCGGCAAATCAGATACGATGCATACATTGATGTATCATATATGGTTTCCTAGCTTCTCATATAATTCACAATCAATGTCTCACCTAACATATGGGACATCCATGGATCCACACGCTTTCGGCCTCTCTTTTTTTTTCGAGCAATTAGTCCCACAAGTAGCGGTCCGGATCCTCTGTCCCCTTTACATGTCCCATTTCCATGTCCCTCAAATCTTATTGGTTGATACTTAATAGAATTAAGTGAAAATTGGTTTTATTTTAATAAAATAATTTGCATTAACCAATCAAATTGAAGGGACATGGAAATGGGACATGTAATGGGGACAGAGGATCTCCACCGCACAAGTAGGCAATTCACTAGGCCCGGGTCGATGTATTGGGCTCATTCGACTTGGATCGTATATAAGATAAGTTTGATAGATTGAGTGAAATCTTTGTAATTAGACAAATCGACACGACAATGTAAAAAACTTTGACGTAAAATGAGGGAAGAAGATAATGAACTCTACTACAAGAAAGTAATTCCACAAGTAGACCGCTTCCGATCCCTTAGGCCGTATCGATGCGAATCGTGTACCAGACAAGTTTGGTAGATCGAGAGAACGGTGTGCGGTTAGATCTGTCCACATGAAAGTGCAAAAAAATAGGAATCTACTTGGAGAAAATAATCCAACAAGTAGCTTATTTCCCATAGGCCCGTATCAGGTAGTCCATTTTTTAGGCCCAAACTGATGTATTAGGCTCATATGACTTGAACCATCTCATTTTTCCCATCGGCCCGTATCAGGTAGCCCATTTTCTGGTCATTGTGGATCTCAATTCAATTTTACTTGTATAGAAAATCAAGTGAACGAGTTGTTTACAAGCTTGTCGCACGTACAAAATTAATGAGCGGCTCCCAAGCTGAGCTCGAGATCCATAAACCCTTAATTTGGACCAAGATTTTGAGTTCGAACCAAGCTCGAGCTCATGCTTTACCTACCGACCAAGTCGAATTTGCGGAATTCAAAGCTCGACTCAAATACAAGCTTACGAGTTACAACTCTAACCGAGAGAAACATGGGGATATCAACCTAACGAGAAGTATATATCGGTTCCATAGTTTCAAATTAGACACATGTTGTTACTTGCTAATAAGGTTCAAGTTTGTTTTCAGACATCTGATCAAACGGTTAACCTCCAAAGATAGTACACAGAGGTCACCAATTTGACTCTTATGGGCAATATCCTCAACCAAAAGTATATTGATTCAACTTTCTAGCAATGCACGAAGGATATACATGTATATAGAACATGTACCTTGAGCAACTTTACTGAAAAAGAATGGCAAAATACATGTACGGCCCCCCGTACTTGTTACTTTTTTGCAAACGGCTCCCCCTACTTTGAAATGTTCTATTGAACACCTGTACTAACATAGCCCTATTCTATTGAACACTTTCGAACTCGGTTTCCCTTACGTGAAGTTCACTCGCCATGACGTGGACTTTTTTTTTTTGGTAAAGCTTATGTGGACATAATTTTATGCCATATAATTTATTTGTTTAAATTTTTAAGAAAAAATCATTTACACATGTACAATATTATATGACATGGATTGTATTTCATATTTAATAAAAACTAAAAAAATCAAACCCTATTGCCTTCTCCTCTATCATGTCCGCCACCCACCACCAAACAATCACCCTGTGAATTCTGGCAACTCAACCGTAAAGGCGTAGAGGTTTTTTTTTGGTGGTGCGAAATGTTGTCGTCCTTGGTGGTGGTTCTTGACAACGGTGGCGTGTCCATAAAAACCGGGCTGGGCGGCGAGCGTGATCCAGCGGCGGTGGTGCCAAACAATTTGTATGGTTTGCAGTGCCATGTCACCAAAATTTTTAAACTATTCTAAAAAAAGATTATAAAACAATTTGTATTTAATCTTTTTAGTTAGAAAAAATCCACATCACCAAAATTTTGGCATTCCACTCGCTGAAGAGAGAGTAAAGTACACGCGATTGGTCACGGAGGACGACAGGTGTTTAATAGAATAGGGCTACACTAGTATAGGGGTTCAATAGGAAATTCCAGAGTAGAAGGGGCCGTTTGCAAAAAAATTACAAGTACGGGGAGCTGTATATGTATTTTGCCGAAAAAGAATGACTTTTAAAAGAGATGGAAGACATATAGGTTTGTAGAGTACCCTATACGAATGGAAAAGCTAAAGTGTGTAAGAAATTTTGAGTGGTGTAGATGCCGGTCAAACTCTTTATACATGAGCATTATTTCTATGGAGGAAAATGGGCAAAGTATCTAGCAAGCAAAGTATTAGAAAGAAATGTAGATGTATGGTTTTCTTTAGCAAACTTTATACGATACAATATACTTATATCATCTAGAGTCAAAGCAAAGGGATTTAGTCTAATAAAGTTTCTTAGATTTTAGAATGCATTGTTTAGGTGACACTTGATAGGATTCATACATCAAAGTGGAAAGGTGATTATTTGTCAATGAAGCTAGTAAACCTATGGATATCCACTCAATTAAGTAGTCCTTACCCATCAAGCTTCACATTTACTTCCTTTAAAAGACGGAATTTCTCAAACCAATGCCAAGAGAAGAGGACAAACTGTCATTCTGAAGGTTCGAATTTGTGACCTCGTGATATAACCATGAGACTCTACCAGTTAAACAGATACGTCAAGCTCACAATGTTTCTTACTTGTGTTTCAAGGGCCTAGATTAAAATATTAAAATATTTTATTTTCATGTATTTATCTATAAGAGGTATAATTTTTTTTTGGGTTGAGAGAGGTATAATTTTTTTTATCATAAGAATCTTAAGACCTTTGATTAAAGGCCATAGGATATAATTTTCGACCTTTTGCGTGCAATTCTTATTTTTGGAAGGTGGCACATTGACCTAGCTACTTTCTATTGATACTTTTTTTTGTTACACTTAGTTTAACCGATTGTCTCAAGATCGTCTCTCAATCTATCTAACTCGTCTAATATAAATCGCTTTCATGCGTTGTCTCATACTTTTAAAAAAATCATTTTTTTTGTATAAGCATATACTCCATCCGTTTCAATAAACATGTCGTTTTAGCCATTTGCACATATATTAAGGAAGCTATTAAATGTACTATTATATCCCTAATTATTACCTCACTTTTTTACTTTATTGAAAACCACTACTAATAAACTGCTAATGATTATAAGGGTAAATCTGTAAAGTAAATGCCCAAAAATGTAAAACGACATGTATTTTGAAACAAGATTTCAGAGCTAAAACGACATGTTTATTGAAACGGAGGGAGTACATTAATTCCACTTCATTTTGAGCAAACTAATAGGGATAAACAAATTGCAAAGCCTATATAGCTCGAGTATATGAAGATAATAATAATAACATTATTATGACACCAAATTAATGTTGAAAATCATGACTAAGCAAAAGAAAAAGGAGACGAGAAATGATTGCCTTGATGACTTTTAAACATACGATTCAAAAAACTTGTTCAAAAACTTGAGAAAAAGGAAAAGCTTACACAAGTACTACTCCCTCCGTTTCACAATAAGTGTCGTTTTAGCTCTCAACACAGTTTTTAAGAAAACCAATCATTCACTTTAAAACTTACAAATTTTTCTTAATCTTACCACTCATTACATTTTTTGGGCCAATAAATGAACAACTTTAGTCAACAAATACACATTCCAATAAAAATTATCATTATTACCCCTAATAAATCACTTTGAAAACCTAAAACGACACATATTATAAAACAAATTTTAAGTGCTAAAACGACACTTATTGTGAAACGGATGGAGTAATATATATAGAAGCTTTGACAGATACGTTACAAGGTTCCTTCCTATGGTTTCTTAATACTACATCGCTTTCATCGAATAACCCACTATGTTTTGTATTGTATTGTATTGTGTGTGTAAGATCGAGTTTTTCCCTTTTAATTTCTTTTAAAAAAAACCTTTCAATCCTTTTCTTTTATTCTTTTTGGGGTTTTAACTTTTGTGTTGTTGGTATATCTCTTTGTTGCTTTTATCCCCTTCCTTTGAGTTGCGTGACAGACTGAGTTTTTTTTATACAAACAAGAAATATTGAAAATCTTCAGCTTTTCTTTTCATCAATCGATCTTACATGATGACCTTCTTTTTATTATGATCCCATACCCATATGTATGTTAATACTCCTCCCTCTATTTCATAATAAGTGTCGTTTTAGCTCTTAACACAGTTTTTAAGAAAAGCAATCATTCACTTTAAAACTTACAACTTTTTCTTCATCTTACCACTCATTACATTTTTTTGGCCAATGAATAAACAACTTTAGTCAACAAATACACATTCCAATAAAAATTATCATTACTCACCCCTAATAAATCACTTTGAAAACCTAAAACGACACATAATATGAAACAAATTTTAAGTGATAAAACGACACTTATTGTGAAACGGAGGGAGTACACTTTATTATGGTAATAACAATAATCACCGCCGCCTCACCCTATGGCTCCGCCGCCGTCATACAACAAGGTTCCAGCGCCGCCCCCACCCCAAGGCATACCGCAGCCCCACCCCATGGCCTTCCACCGCCTTTGGGCTTCCGACTCGACCGTCGACAGACCCGATCTGGGTGCTTTCTCTAGCGCCAGATCCATCGCCTTCCAGACCCCAAAATCCGGATCTAAAATCACCGGACCTATTTTATCGGTTCCGAACCTCGCCCCTCTCCCACAGCCGGATCTCCCTTCCACCACCAATCTCGGGTGATGCCGCCATCCGCTGCTCTTGATTGATCCGTCGGAGTTCGCGTGGTACCGCCACCGGATCCCGGATATCCGTCGATAGGAACCCCCAAAAAAAAAGAAAAAGAGAGAAAAGAAAAAGAAAAAGAAAAAAAAAGAGTATATATATTCTTAAATTGAAAGCGTGGACCGCAATCCATGGCAAGTTGGCATGGAAGCTGGCACTCGTTCCTTGCTTGCCAAGGGTCTTGGTTTTTATTTAGTTTTATGTCCTTGAATTAATTTTGTTAGGCAGGGTGGATTGCGTCTCTTTGTATGTACTTTTGTCTGAAGAGTCGGAACTAAGTTTGGTATTGAACTGAGTTAGCTGGGCCAGGTCCTTTGGTGTTTGAGGCTTCTGAAGATCCTTCATTTCGGTGGAGGGAACGTCAGTGGTCCAGTTTACACAGCCTGTTTGAGGTTGATCTGCTGCCAACGGTACTTTTTAGTGCTATACTCTCCCCAATCCGAATTTGTCATTGTTCTGTCTTTTCAGGCATTTGTACTCCTTTTTATTCATCCTTGTCTGTTGTTTTTATTGAGTCTGTTAGCCATTTTTTGGCTGCCATTTTCTAATGGCCTCTCGGACCACCAAGCCTTTCTGGTGCTCCGAATTCTTACCTGTTTCAAAAAAAAAAAAAATATACGGAGTACTATTTAAAATTTCAAGTAAACCCAAGCATTTCATTTACCAATAATGGTTTCTTTCATATTTCATTGCATTTATCACTGTTGATAATAAAAGAATACATATGTCTTGTTGTAACGAGAGATCGAAGGAGAACAATAAACATAATCAAAACAGAGATTTACATAGTTCGGTAATAGTGTATTACCTACGTCCACGTGCAGAGAAACAATATTATTATGGATAACAGGATTCTAGGTATTTAGAGAGTTTATATAAAGACTATAGAAAACATTGTATACCATTTGGGTCGGGGGCGGTATACCGAGCCCTTGCTATCTGTCGCTGTGTATGATTCTGATTCAAGGCACGTGAACACGTATGATAAATCGAGAAGTCGAAAAACAAAACACCAACATGGATGATCAGGGCAAGAACCATTAGCAAGAAACATATGAGAAATCAACAAAAACATGTACATAATAAAGGGTATATA
Source organism: Polygonum maritimum (assembly GCA_963924305.1). Classification (NCBI taxonomy): domain Eukaryota; kingdom Viridiplantae; phylum Streptophyta; class Magnoliopsida; order Caryophyllales; family Polygonaceae; genus Polygonum; species Polygonum maritimum. Next base: position 38,899,309 of record OZ002735.1, read on the forward strand.
TCACCATTTAATGGTTTTTTTAAAAATGTTTTGAAAACTTAACTTTACCCAAAAGAACACATACATGCACACACACATTAATTGTAAACCTAGAGGCTAAAACTAAGGTACAATTAATAGGTGTAAGGTGGTCTATACCCATCCGCCATTGATGAGCTCAGAAAGAGATAACAAAAGACAAAGACTGATCGACCAAACTAAAGAAAGAAACATCCATGGAAAAACAACCTGAAAACGTAACTCTTTTCCTCAGCTTTTTGGCCAATATACAACTGAAAAGGAAAATAGCCCATGAATAAGCAAGAAAAAACCATAACTTTCCCTTCTTCTTGTGGAACGCATTTATTGCTCCTGAGAACATTCAGGCATCAGATTTTGGCAAATTTAATAGATAACCAAGCAACGTGAGCTCTACGATATACAACAAATCTAGATCCATATCATATCATTCCTCAGTTCAGGCACACACATGCATGGCCTCTTAAATACTTACTTACTTAGTCACATAATTTAATACTACATACCATCTTCTAGGAAGGCTGAAAATTTAAACCCACCTCAACAACTCTCATGTACAAATCTCACAAAAAAATAGTTCCACCAACAAATAACGTAGCACACGTACACGTAATACAAACCCATGATTAATTAAACTTACTCTAGTAAAAGAAACAATAATCAAGATGATCATGATCATGGGTAGCTACTAGAGCTAGCAACATTGATTAATTTGTAACAATAATTAACTTGAATTGGGTTTTGCATCAAGTACTAAAATGGGTACGTTTTGCATTGCATGGACAAGGATATATAAGGCATGACTAAATAATAATAGTTAACTGAGCCCTAATTAATTACTCCAGAGAGTTTAACAAGAGGAGGAGTTAGGAGGCATGAGATTCAACCCTAGATCATCCTTGTCGAGAACGAACCGGGTCTTGTTCTTGTCGGCCGAGGACCCGAATTGGAAATCGGGATGGACCCGTTTCTTGGAGCATTGGATCGGGACTCCGAAGAGCTTCGTCTTTGAAACCGCGCCACCGTTTGTGGACGGTGGAGATCTGAAGTCACTGGCGGTAATAGTACTACCATTGCCACCCATGATGACCTGGGCCTGCGGGTACCCGGTCATTTCCCGACGGAGCGGAGTCAAGGGCTTCGTCGAAACGGCGCCGTTTTGATGGTGAGTGAACGGATTAGGGTTCGAAGGAGCAACGGGCTTGACATGGTTTTGAACAAAGTAGATGATGTCATTGTAGAGCTTCCTCATGTGGGCGATCTCGGACATGAGCATGTTGTTGTTCCTCCTCAGGCGCTCGTTGTCCTCCGACAAGGCGGCGACGGCGGAGTAGGCCGGCGCCGCCTTGGGAGGGGAGGGGGAGCGGTGGTTGTAGTCCTGCCAGCTGCCTTGGTCGTCGGAGTCTTGAGGGGAGAGGCTGACACGTGGCGGCGGTGGAGGTGGCGGGAAGGGGAAGTAGCTCGCCGGAGAGACGCCAACGCCGCCCGGGAAGGGGTGGGGAGGTGACGTCAGCGGCGGTTGTGAGGATTTTCTCCGGTGGATCTCGCAAAGTAGGTGCTTTTCGCCTCTTTTGAAGAACTCGTTCCCGAACTCCCATCGGTCCGGGACTATCTTTCGGAAACCCTAAACATATCAAATCATCAAAAGAACTGATCGGGTTAGCTAGTTTCAGGGTTTATATAGACGTGTGGTTAGATCCAGATATAAATCATACTCAAAGTGTATCATTCTCTTGCTTAGTGTGTGTACTTGTAAGTTGTAAACTCAATGTGTGTCGATCTTAATAAGAAGAAAGGTCCAACAAATTTGAATCCTAACTAGAAAGTAAAGGACCATTGTCAAAAGAAATGAAAAAAAGGAGGCTTTTTTTTCCCATTTTTGATAATGAGATCAAATGTGAGCTATGCAAATCTACATATATAAAAGAGTGAAACCAATAGACAAGGAGATAGAGAAATGAAAACCCATGTCAAAACACCCTATGAACTCAAAAAAAGGAAGGTTCTTTTAGGGATTATAAGTGAGTATATAGTACATACATAAGTATTGAGCTGACGAACAAAGCTAGAGAAGTTGTTGTGCTTGAAGTAGTTTGGAAGGAGGTCGCGAGCGAACTCCGGCGGGCGCCAAACGACGAAAGTGGTGTCGTCTTCGCCCCACGACACGATGTGATCGGTCGAAGGATCATCCACGAGCTGATAAGTCTTTGTTAAGAATGGCGCCGGCACCGATTTATGGCTGTCTAGGGTCAATATTATGCCTTCACAATTGTCCATCATCAAAGCCATTGTAATCTCTTCTTGATTGGATTCTTCTTTCACCAAGCTCTTGCACAAGTTTGTAAGTTAGAAGGTTTTGAGGATGGATGAGGAGGGTGAGAGAGAAAGAGAGAGAGGGAGGAAGTTGTAGAGAGATGGGAGAAATGTAGTGGGCTTGATATGGAAGGTAGTAGAAAGGGTTAAAAGGGTGAGATTTGAGTAGATTCATGATTAGTTGTTTTTATTTTTGATTTTTTAAAAAAGAGAAATATATGTTTGTACCCCTAAATTTAAGGATATTTGGTTAGTGGTCCTACATTTTAAACTTTTTTTCGGTTCGTGCTCCTAAGGTTTTGAGAGTTTCTCGGGTTAATGCTCGTTTTTCGGTTCGAATTGATTAAACTCAAGCCCACTATTACGTTCTCTTCCATTATATTATTCGGATTGCTCGAATTGTCCTCATTTCTAATGGATTTTAAGATCACTTAGGACTACTTACAGAACCTCCATTAACCACCTTCACACATTTCTACTACCACCGGCTTACTGTTTCGATGCTTCTCGACATCTCATGAGTCAAGCCACACCGAAGCTCGTTTCAGTACCGAACCCATACTCAAACGAGCCCATTCGAGCCATATTTAAAATACTTATAAAAGTAAGGGACACTAACCGTAATTGTGCCTTAAAAACATAAAAGAAATACTTATATACTATAGTTTTGGGAAGGTGGTAAAATTGTATATTTACAATATACTACACACCTCGGGTAGTGTAGAGTGAGAGAAGAAGAATATGTGTCTTTGTGTCTCTCTCTAGGACTCTGAAATAAGGGCCTTTCAAGACAAACCCGTGACTTTCTTTTCCCATTTTTCTTTTTCCATTTTCCTTTGTTTACTTCTTTCTTCTTCTTTTGTCTATCTTTCTGTTTCTTCTTCTTCTTCTACTACTACTTCGTCTACTCTACTATCTGAAAGTGACCCGATGAATACGGGTTGTGATCGAATTGATTTGACCAAAGTACCCTTTACTTGCCCATGATAACAACGGCTAATCAAGGTCTTGCAAAAGTTCTTTTTATCTTGATAAATCCCCTTTTTTATTTCTTTGAAAATTGAACTTTTGAGGAAAATAATTCCTAGATGTAACATAAAGAAGCGATGTTCATGCATGGTAAGTAACAGGGGAAAAAATTACAACTTTATAATAAAGAGGAAGTCCTCCAAAAGGGGAAAATATATAAAGGCTTATTGAAAAGCAAATTTTTTGGGGTTTGAATTGGGTAATCAAAGATTTTGGAGGCAATGGATGTTAAATTTTGTGGGTATAAAGATTAAAAACTAATCAACACATTTGACAATGTAACTATATATTTTAAGTAAAAGTATGTACATACATTTTGTATTTCATACTCCCTCCGTTTCATAATAAGTGTCGTTTTAGCACTTAAAATTTGTTTCATAATATGTGTCGTTTTAGGTTTTCAAAGTGATTTAATAGGGGTGAATGATGATAATTTTTATTGGAATGTGTATTTGTTGACTAAAGTTGTTCATGCATTGGCCAAAAAAATGTAATGAGTGGTAAGATTAAGAAAAAGTTGTAAGTTTTAAAGTGAATGATTGCTTTTCTTAAAAACTGTGTTGAGAGCTAAAACGACACTTATTGTGAAACGGAGGGAGTATATGGTACTACTCATGATTAAAACAAAGTAATTATGAACGTAAAGTCTTTTTCTCATTACATTGCAATCAATGACATGGCAGACATACTTTTCTTGTACTAATCAAACTACCATAATCCACATATATATTGACAAGTACTTCTAGAAGGGAACTTTCTTAGCATCCACATGATTTTTTTTTTGTAGATATAGATGTTGTATTGCCAATAATGACTTTAATTTATTTAAAGAAAATTACCCAACATGTCTTTTTCTTTTTTTGGCTGAATAAACTATGCATAAGAGAATCGAATCGAATCGATAACCTATATGATTATTACTCTTAGAGGTTTAATCTCTTGATTTAGCCAACCTGTCTTAAAACAAGCTAGAAAAGAATCACAATTTGACAAAGTAATGCTTCCAAGGGTGTTATTGTCAATGCCATCTCTAGACATCATTGAGTTTGTTCTTGTATTTTTTTGGAAGAACAAGTAGTAGTAGAAGAAGAAGAAGAATGAGATAATGAGTGAAGGAACAAGAAGAAAGGTGATATTACATGTTTGGATTATTCACAATTAAATTCACAGTTTTCACAACACATTTCTCTCATCTTCACGTCAAACGAGTGGCATCTTTTAGGCATTTGGAGGTTTCCTCTTGTTGTCTTACTACACACTGCATTTGATACCACCATCAGACACACAACAACCAAATCAAACAATTAATAAAGAAAACACTCTTTCAAACTCCCCAAACAGCCCTCAAACTTTCCATACCTTGCTCATTATTTCCCCTTCTTAAATGTTTGTTCATGCATGGAAGAAGACATATGGACAAAATGTATTGAAGTGTAAACAAACAATGTGTTGCATATAGTTGTCTACTTCTTGTAATATACTATTTGTTTAGAAAAAGATTGTTGTTCTAGCCTTCTCATTTTGTTATGAAATATTGTCACTTTTAGGTTACATATATAGATAATGGCTTATTAATTTGTTAGTTATGAAGTTGTTATTAGGAAAATAACCTTTGTCTTAATATAGGCTCGTCATAAACTAAAATGACAATCTTTAATGAACAAAGTGCATATATGGCTATATTTAGTATTCGAATAGTTGTTACATTTCGCTGGCTCGACCAAACTAAACGGCCTAACATCAACGATCTCATATAATATATAATGTGTTTTTTAAACACCTTCTCAATATTATAATGAATTTATTATCATATGTTCATGCATAGACGATCCTTTGTTTGTCGACTTATCGTATTTTTAACATGTTATCTGTCTTGAGAAGGTATTTAAAAAACACATTATATATTATATAACTCCAAAAAGATTCCAATCTAAGTATTTTAAAGTGAAAAGCTAGTATATATATTTGTATATCAATCATATGTTTCTTTTTTCTTCATCTACACTGTACTCTTCACTACATTAATCCAAACTTGTACATCAATCATCTATTAATTTCCCATGAAAAATACATTTTTTTCAAAAAAATAAAGTACATGATCCATCGATGGGTCTCTTTTTTCCTTTTCTCAACAGTAGATACCACTAAATTGTTTTTTGGCTTCTTTCCACAGCTTTCCTCATGATTTTGGCTTACGTTGCCCAGGTGTGTGTGTGTTGTATATAATTAAAATTGGCTTTGCTACTTGGCCTCTGCCAAAAAGTTTACCATCAAAGTTCTGAAATTTCCACACACCATGCACCTTTTTTTTTACCCTCTTCTCTTTTTGTAATGTCCCAAGCCTAAAAATCTGTTTATTCTCCCACTACAAAGAGAAGGCAGGGGTGTAGGTAGAACTGTAGAGGTTAGAACTCTCATGCCTACTACTCATTAAAAATAGCAAGAAAAACATGAGAGGGAGAGGCTTCTTTCTTAAGCTACATCACTTTAAAAGTAGATTACCCATACTTTCTTGTAATTTCATCATTTCATTTCAATACTTATAGTCTCTACTTTAATTATATGTTATAGATGAGCAATTCCGTCGTCGACTCTCTTACTGGTTTTACTTTCTTTTCATTTGGTTTGCATGGATTGTTGGACTTGTATGAGTGTCCGAGTGTATCTTTTATTTGATTTCTAATGTTATTAAGTGTCTGATTATCTTCCCTTTGATTTTTATTTGGTTTTTACTTGTTTAATAAAGTTCTCGAAATTGTTTTCTAGTTTATATCGGCCAAAAATGTAAATGTAGATCAATGTATCCATATATACTAAATTCTTAAGTATATATCAATTTATCTATTTGATCTGTGCAACAATTAGCACATAAGATCATTAATTAAACAAAGGGTTTTAGACAAAATCATTAGAATGAATGATCTAAATCGACTCTATAATAGACGGATGGGCTTCAATATATTTATCATGTATATTTCAGAAAATTAAAATATATCACTTTGAGACACCAAATATTTGTTAATCATCCAACAAATTATCAAGCTTCACATGTGCATATATTTATATCATGTTCTAGCTACAAATCATCAAAGATTGACTAGTGAGTCTTTTTTTTTGGTCAGGGACTAGTGAGTCTTAGAAGATACAGTAGTATACATTTTTTTTTCCATAATTTAACCTTCTCATCCATAGTCAAGTAGACTTGAGCTTCTCAAAGTACCAAAAACCAAATGTATGAGTATCAGTGAATCCTAACAACAACAGGAAACTGCAGTAGAACAGAGCTAGCTGCAGCCAGGTGAAATTGGTTAACAGTAAAAACTTCCAAATGGAAAAGGTAAATACAGGCAGAAAGCACAACAGGAGATGGAGAAATTTTTTTTAAATAAAGAAGTAAAGCTTAGAAGTGGTGGTGACAAAAAGGGAATGATAAGGCTGCATATACTATAGTTGAATGATAAGAATGCAATGAGTAGGTTATTAGTGAGGATCCAGTAAAAATAAAAGATAAATATATTACTCCCTCCGTTTCACAATAAGTGTCGTTTTAGCACTTAAAACTTGTTTCATATTATGTGTCGTTTTAGGTTTTCAAAGTGATTTATTAGGGGTGAGTAATGATAATTTTTATTGGAATGTGTATTTGTTGACTAAAGTTGTTCATTTATTGGGCAAAAAAATGTAATGAGTAGTAAGATTAAGAAAAAGTTGTAAGTTTTAAAGTGAATGATTGCTTTTCTTAAAAACTGTGTTAAGAGCTAAAACGACACTTATTATGAAACGGAGGGAGTAATACTTAAAAAAGTTGTAATTATATCTTCCCTTACATCTATCATAAGTATATATATAAGTTGTTATAGTACAACTAGGTGTTAGGGTTTTTAAGCGTTTCTACAAGAATTCAGATCATTTTAACGATATGTATCAAAAGCTTGAATTTGGAAGCTAGATTGCTTCTATTACAAGGTTGATCGATCTATGTAATACCCGATTCGAATCTGAGCCGATTGTGACTGATCGGACGGCCTGGAAAGGCGCAAAAAAATGTACATCATAAGCAAAACCAGTGGGCTCCTAACTCAGAAGCTCAAGTTATAGCTTCCATTATGAGTAATTATTTCACCTCCAATAGCATAAATATATTAATACTTACAAAAGTTGTAATTATATCTTCTTTTAAATCTATCATAAGTATATATGATACAAGTCGATATAGTACAATGAGGTGTTAGGTTTTTAAGCGTTTGTACAAGAATTCAGGTCATTTTACGATGTGTATGAAAAGCCTAAATTCGGAAAATTGCTTCTAGGTCAATCTATGTAATATCTGATTCGAATCCGAGCCGATCATGACTAATCGGACGGCCCGGAAAAGGCACAAAAAAAATGTACATCATAAGCAAAAACCAGTGGGCTCCTAACTCAGAAGCTCAAGTTATAGCTTCCATTATGAGTAATTATTTCACCTCCAATAACATACATACATTTATATATAATGTTACCCTCTTGATTACTTTGATCATGTAACTAGTTGATGGTCAATTCTCATAATAATTGGGGATAACAAAAGGGAGAAGCTGCCCACCTAGGATCTTGTTTATGTTTTAAAGCATACATTATAACACAATATATTAATATTATTCTTAAAAGATAAAGTAGAAGAGGCCCATTCCAATCCAAACACATACTTAATTAGCAACCTACATAACTAATATTATACCCTATAGTGTTATGTACATATAGTAAAAAAAACAAGATACAAGTTTTTAGTTTGAAGTTAAGCCACTGCACGTGATACTACACACCAAATTTCTGTTTTTTCACCCCAATTTTAGTAGAAATTACAAACATCAAGAAGTGGAAATTTCTGTGGGTGCAAGAAAATGTCAGCTTTAGTATACAACAAGTGTGGTTTCAATTCAAATGGGAGATTTCTTTTTTCCTCCATAAACTGAGGGCAAAGACCTTCTAAATCTTCATACTGTGCCTTTTGTTGCATCTTTTACCCTCTTCAAAGATTTTAGTATTTTCACCCTCAAAATGTTCATCTTATCTTATACTATACTAAAGTGCACAGAAATGGCAGACACAAGACAGAAGTTGCATTTTTTTGTGTTATCTCGTGATACCCTTTTTTGTAATTTTCATACCCATGTAAGTAACAAGTAGTAATTCTACTATATACTATATATATGTATTGTTGCACTTGCACAAATTTAATACGGAGTATTTCATTTTCTTTGGGGAAAAGGACACCTTGTTCTTCTTCTACTAGGGTTTGACTGTGTGTCCATGTTACATGCATATCTATATATATATATATATGGGAATTGCTCACATGTTGCCTAATTCCTAAATGGGCTACATCAAGAATCCCTCTCAATCCTTGCACATGGCACTTGCTAAAATTTGATCTATTTTTCTGTTACAGTTTATACAAATTTAATGCAACATTGACCAATGAACATATATAAACTTAATTAGTTGCATATCATTCATAGCTAGTTTCATAATTTTGTCTCTTAACAAATGTTCTAGTGCAAATTACATTGCCCCATACCACATACTCCACATAATGCTAGTACTTACGTTTTAACTTTACAACAAATTAAGCATGAAGTGGAATTTTGAAATGAATATTTAGTATTAGTTCTATACAATTAATATGAGACAACGTCGATTGTATATCTTGTACTTTGAAGAAAATCTTGATTTTTTTTCTTGTTAAGACAATGATTCGATGTACAAAATATGCTTAATGGATATATATAGGTCGAGAAGACAAGCCGATGGTGTGAGCATACGACAGACTAAACAAAACAATCAAAAGCAACATAGTATGGTGCATCAAGAACCGAGGATCAAAGACATCGATTAGGAAAATGTGTTACATGAGGTCCGATTATGCAGACCAACCATGGACATCTTAGATTTAGACTCGAAAGGAGATTCTTCTCGATTGTTTAGGAGATCGAGTGATAACATTTGTTTAGATATTCTTGATTGTTGCCATAAATCTAAAATAAAAATAAGAGATCCTAAAATTTAGCCGGTAGCCCCACTAGCACCGTTCACTAACACGACATTGCATGCTAGCTACAAGGCAAAAATGTCACAAGACAACCACAAATCTCTCCAACTATTGTTTTATATAAAACCTTCCACTGTTGAACTGAAGAAAAGCCAAGAAGATTCTATTCTAATTTCTAGATTGCAGAGAAAGAAGAGGGTCTTCCTATTTAAATAATTGAAATTAGTTTTTAACTTTATCTGAGGTTAAAAAATTTGCATGAAAACATCTCACATGTTGACACCCCTATTCAAAAAAATCTTGGGTAACATTCTAATATATACAAACTGTGGATTTCAAGGAGAGACAGCTTAAAACACAGAGCAAATACGGATAAAACCCACCACCCTATACAAATCAAAGAACAGTAAAAATATTTTACACAGAGGTTCTTTCTTGTGTCCCTTCTTGCCCTCTTCTCTTGTCTTTTCTACTAGCATCTTCCTGTGGGATGATGATGATGACTTCATTACAACATACTATTTGAATTGTTTACCTTTTCTTTTTATCTTTACCGATAGAATATTGACCTTGGTTTTACCATGCATATGCATGATCTAAGTTATAGTTTTATCTTTAATGATCTCATCCGCAAAGATACTATAAAACGGTTCACAATGAAATAATGTTATCCAAGTTATAGTTTTATCTTTAATGATCTCATCCGCAAAGATACTATAAAACGGTTCACAATGAAATAATGTTATTCAAGCTATAATTTTATGTTTAATAATCTCATCAAAAAAGATACTATAATGTAAACGGACCATAACGAAATAATATATGTTATCTCTCCTAAGTTATAGTTTTACGTTTAATGATCTCATCTGCAAAGATACTACTGTATAATGTAAAACGGACCATAACGAAATAATATCAAGAACAAAGATGTCGTAATGTCGCCAAGGATGTCTCAAGCCTTTTTGTGTTTTGGAGGTTCGTCGATTGGGTAATCAAGAACCGATATGCATGTTTTCCCAACTTAACAAATGTGTAAGTTTATATGAGCTAAACCCATTAACTGAAAATTGAATTCTAGCTAAAATATAATATCAAGAACAAAGAGACAACTTCCAAATGGCCAACTCAAAAAAGCAGTTGAATAATTGTACCTATTTGCTTTCCATAAATTAATTCTCAAACATTTTTCACATGCATGTTCTGTGAATGTTTTGATACATTTTACATCCTGCAGAGACTAGTAGTAGGAGATTTGAACAATGAGATGAATATAGTACTTGATTCATTTCCACTAGTTCTCGAGCAAAAAAGCCAAGTTTGCATAGCATTTTTCATATATGTCACCTCAGATTAAAGAGATTCCAACAATTTCTTGCACAATGTTGATATGATCCGCCGATGAGACCCTAGTTTGTAAGACCACTCTAGATTCAATGACTAATGTCTACTTTTCTTTAGCATTTTCTAGTTTTAGGTTGCCTAGTCAAATATCGCATGACTTTGTTATATATTTTTTAATAAGAAAAGAAATGCGATATAACATAGAAGTCGGTCTGATAGATTGAGAGATCAATCGACATCAAGAAATTAACATAAACATACGTCTCCTAACAAAAAAAATGGTATTAGTGTATGATTCTGATCAAGCTAGGGGGTTATTTCTTATAATGCAAAAAAATACCTTTAAAATAAATCGACAGTATATTATATTGAGATGAAATAAATAGCAAAATCCTTGTAGAAAGTAAATAGTCACTAGTAAATTCTGAAAAAAAAAAACAAGAGGACGGTGTTAACTGTTAAGTCATTTTCAGCGCTGATTCATAGATTTTGTGATTTTCTTGGATGAACAATAATGGTTTCAATCATTTATTTTTTCCCCACTATTCTGCACTAAGCATGAGCGCCAAAGTTTGAAATAACACTACGTGCCAAAATTTAAGTATAGTACACTTGTACAACAGCTATGATTTTCTACAGAATGTTTCTGATGTATGACAAAACCAGTTTTTCTACGAGATAATGTAGTGAACGTTTGATCAATGGACGAAATGGATCTTCAAAAATTTTAAGTAACTTTTTTAATATGTGAAGGTTTACAATATATATAGTGGACCAAAAAAAATCCAATCAAATTAAACAAGATAGATGATGGTTTACAATAGACCCGGCAGAAAGTGACCTGAACCCGAAATCCGAACCGAACCGACCCGATCCGAACCCGAAATTAGACCCGAACAACAAAAAATGAACAATCCGAACACGACCCAGACCCGAACTGAACCCGAACCGAACCGAACAGCACCCGAACCGAACTGACCCGAACCGAACTTCACCCGAACCGAACTGCACCCGAACCGAACTAACCCGAACTAAACTTGAACCGAAATGCACTACAAGAAAATCCATTTATTGTAACAACAATTTGCAACGACAATATTTTATCGTTGCGAAAAATAGTTTTTTGCAACGACTATGAAGGTCGTTGCTAATGTTTGTTGCAATATATAAGAATTTCACTTCCCTCCAACCCAAAAACACGCGCAATAAATAAAATTTTGAATTTATATTTTGTAACAAAGGTATGCCGTTGCTAAAAATATCCGTGTATATATTGTAACAAGGTGTGTCGTTGCGAAAAATATTCTACATGTATGGCAGCAAGGCGTGTCGGTGCAGAAAATATTCTATGTAGGGCAACAAGGTGTCGTCGTTGCGAAAAAGCGGTATGAAAATTACTTTTTTTTTCAATAATAATAAGTTACCTTCTCTCTTCTTTCCCCAACCCTAGGCTTTATTCCTCTCCCGACCTTCTCCCTAACCCTCTCACCTCCACTCCCTTCTCCCTATGCCATCGGCTGCCGGCTCCCCGATCCGCCTTGCCCTCGACGACGCCGGCTCTCCGATCCGCCTCGCCTATGACGTCGCCGGCTCCCCGATTAGCCTCAGCTCGCCCCCGACATCGCTGGTCACCAGGTCCGCTTTGCCCTTGTCATCGCCGGCTCCTCGATGTCACCGTCCTCACGACCACCATGGAACTCGGCGCCCGCTTCAGCGAGGCCGCCGCCGTCATCCCACCACCATGGGCCTCAGATCTGCCTCAAACATGAGGTCGCAGTCGGCAGACAGGCAACAACGTCTCCTCGCCAGCTGAATCACAACGTATCAACTTGTCTTCTCTCTTTCTTTTTTGTTTTAGCTTCCTGAATTTTGCTTGGAATTTGTGTTTTTCTGTTCGTGTTTTTGTTTTGGTGAGAACTAATCGCAGTTGGATTGCTGGGGTTTTTCAGTTTTAGTACCACTCTGTCCTCTTCTTCTAAACTGTTGTCTTTCTGGTTGAGATTTGAGTGTGTGCTGGTATTTTCATGATCAATGAATGTCGATTGCTAGTGGTTTTTATGCAACAATCAAGTATAGGACTCAACGATTATGTTGTTTTTTTTTTTTCCGATTGATGACCTTGACGCTTCAAATTCATACTTTTGGTAACTTTGCCAGCAACCCCCTCCTGTATAATGGAATATCCAGATAGGTGCTTCGGTGCAATCACTATTCTGTCTAGTTGTTGAATTAGGAATTCAATTTCTGTTGTTCGTAAATTGTGATTGAGTGAAAAGATTTGTTTCGTTTTCCATGGATGAATGGAAATAAGAAAATTAGCTGGTATAAAAATATGTACAACCAACAAAATGAAGTAGACAGTAATGAACATTATTGGATACTTGGTTCCACTAGGCATTTGTTTAAATAGCTCATAACATAGCTTTTTATGTTTTTTTTATTGGCAAGGTTAGATGCCAGCCTTTTCAGTGTGGGATTCACACGGCATTTACTGTTGGTTCTAATTTTTCTGTACTATTTTCTAAATTTTTTAAATTCTGTACCATTCCCTTTAAGCTTTTTTCTTCCTTGTTCATTTCTTTGTTGATGGTGTTTTAAAGTCATTCCAAGGGGAATCGTTCTCGACGCCGATTAATAAGACGAAGGTTATTGCTCCGCCGAATTCTAAGAAAGCTACGGCGGAGAGGCAGACAACGCCGGCGGCGATTAATTCGAAAACTAGAGGAGACCACGGGGAAAATGCTCGGCAGGCAGAGCGGAATCTGTGGCCAGCGAGGTCAAGACAGGTCAGTAGCTTTGTGAATTCGCTGAGTAAGAGTGTCGATTCAGGTAGTGATAGGAAGAAATTGATTGGAATATCTGGAAATGGTGTTAGGGCTTTACGGCTGTCTCTAGCTGATAGAATTGACCAGACTCCATGTCATGACAGATTGCAAGATACGTTAACAAGTGGTGTTGAGATGCCCAACATTTATTTGGGTTGATTTTTGGATTAGTATTCTGTTGATTGACTGGTTTTTTGTTGTTGTCTAGTTTCAGGAAAACCTAGGGTTTTGAATTGGTTCGTTCATGATAATGTTATTTTTGACATATGCTGGATGAAGGTTAGCCAATCTAACCCCAATTTCTTGTGTCTCCTGTCTGTTTTGGGGTTTTGCAGTTTTGCTCCCATTCCTTTTTTTCCCCTAATGATTTTCGATTCCATATGTAAGAGTTCAGTAGCTCAAATGACCGGATTGTTTATGAAAAAGAAGTACAGATTGCATTGGATTTGTGCTGCGTATTATGAAGTTGCTTCCCATTTTGAATTTCTTGTTCTATGTTGCTTGATGTGATCCATGTAGAGGAGAACATCCATGGGAAGGTTGGCAATGGGGTTGTACCGATGTGCCTGAGCGAGAAACTGAAACATGTTGGGTGCAAGTTTAGAAAGAAGAGCTTAGAAGGTCAGATTTGTGCAACAATGTTTGGAGAATTCTTGTCAAGTTTTATACAAAAGTGGACATATGATTTTAATAACTCTGTTTTGTGAAAGTGTTGGAGTTGCACTTAACAAAACGAATAGCCTTGTATTTATGATAAGAAGCTGATTTTTGTCCTCTTCATCATATAGAATATCTTAGCAGCAGATAGTAATAGTATGCTAGAGTTAGTGCATCTTTTTCTTTCTTTGTTTTTTTTTTTCAAATTCTCTTTCTACTTGTGGAAACAGGTCAGATCTTGCACCATCCCTCCAAAAGATATGTTGCTCTTAAACTCATGTATTTTGGTAAGAGTTATACATTGTTGGAAGTGTTATATGATGTTTAACCTATTAAATTATGATTTTTCTTATCGGTGTTGCTTTGAGTTTATTTACGTGTTGGATTCACTTTTTCTTAATTTTCTAACCAGAACTACAAGTAGGTATGCATTTTAAGCTTTTGCTCAAGGATTTTTAAATGCTTATATAGGAACTTTTGCTTTGTGTGTATCTATGAACTTCTATTTTGCACTGATTGGTTCTTTCAACAATTCTACATGCTTCAACCACTCTCCTTCACTGTATCCAATCCGAGCAGAGCAATGGCAGGTTTGATCCTTTGAACTTGTGCCTTGCCGTTTGCTTATTCATGCAGTCCTGTTTGTCTTCTCTTCCCTCCAAATGCTGAGGGTGTTTCAAGATAATCCAATTTAATGTGTATATTCCATTCGGCTATGATATTCCTACCGTCTGTCATTCTGCAACTTCTTTCTTTCAAGTGCATGATATTGTGTTGAATAAGCATATTGGATTTACCTGAACAGGGTGCGCATACTATGCAGCAGCTTAGTGACCTTTGTCTAGCGAATGCTGACCTGCTGTGGGTGTTTTAAACTGTCATGCTTTTGGTTTCATCTATTTCTTAGCTCATTTGACAAGTCTACTTTTTTTTTTAGGAAGTGTGTAGTCATGCAGATATCAACTTTCTAGCAGACTGATGAATACTATATTACTATGCTAATGAGAAATAATACTTCTAGTATTATTATCTCAGAAGATGGTCCTTTTGTTAACGCAGATAGTTGGAACTCCAAATCATAAAAGAGGACATTCTGATGAAGAAGATGACTGGTTTGATCTAGATGCAGATCTTTTCTACTGGACAAAGGCATTACGTCCTGTTCAGGTTGAGTTATTGAGTATACATATGTGCACAGCTGAAAATCATATCAAGCTAAATCACACTGTTCTTGCTCAAATTTTCTCAGTGGTATCGTGGACATATTGCAAAAACCGAAAAAGAACTCAAAGAACAACTCAAATTGATGGATGCTGTAATAGAGGTCCGAGATGCGAGGATTCCGCTATCTACAAGTCATCCACAGGTTGGCCACTGGAACTTATGATTCTCTTTTATATAAGACGATGCTGTTCAAACTGAATACTGGCTGGTAATGTTCTGATTTTTTGTGCTGCTCGAGGTTACTGTGAGAAGAATTGTCACTTTTGAGGTGATTGGTTTCTATACATTGATACCATATCTTTCATTACAGATTGATCTGTGGCTTGGTAATAGGAAAAGAATTATTGTGTTGAACAGAGAAGATATGATATCCACCACAGATCGGAATGCACTTTGCAGCTATTTTTTCTACTTTCATGTAATTTTTGTTTTCTGAGAGATTCATTTTGTTCAAGCTAGTTAGGAACAAAGATGTTGTCATATCCTTTTTTTATTATTAATGTTGAAGGTAGCTAGTTAGGAATTATGTCGTTTTGAAATGACAGTTATTTGTACCTTAGCATTGTGTTGGATTTGGCATGTAAATTTTGGGACAAGTAATATTATATATATTCTTAATCTTTTGTAGCAGCAATGTTGGGAAAATTTAATCTTGTTGGGCAAAATTTTCAGCTCATGGTGAAAAAAAGTTTAATATAATCTTTTGCAACGACCTAGCCGTTGTTGCAGTAAATAACATCTTTTGCAACAACTTGGCTGCCGTTGCAGCAAATAGGATCTTTTGCAACGACATATTTGTTGCAAAATACTGTTAAACCAAAAGATTAATCATATAGCTTTTGCAACGACAGAGTTTTTGCAACAACAACTGTCGTTGCGAAAAATGTTATTTTTCGCAACAACTAAAGTCCTTGCAAAAAACTTTCGCTATGGGCATTCTCGCAACAACCCTGCAACGACATTTGTCGTTGCAAACAATATTTTTGGCAACGACATGCGATCTTTTGCAACGACAACTGTTGTCGCAAAAGATGACTTTTCTTGTAGTGATGGCCCGAACCGAATTGCACCCGAACCGAACTGACCCGAACTAATTTTGACCCGAAATCATCCAAACTAAATCTTAAGAGTATATATACTATTAAAAAGGTGTTTATAATTTAGTAAATTTACTAATGATAAATTAATAAAAAGAAAAAATTAAAATTTGTTTCATGGGTAATTGTAAAAGGGTGGAGTTGTAAGTGGACTAAAATGCCCAAATGTAGAATTACATCTAAACTAGTTATTACCCGGGCCTTGCCCGGGGCTTTTTTAATAAAATTTAAAATATATTTGTTTACATATGATATAAGTATTTAAAACAATTAAATATATAATTTATTTGAATTTGATAAGAATTGTGAAAACTATATCATTTAAAATTGACCAATTGGTGCTTATCCGATAACTCTTTTAAATGAAAAATATAATATATTAATATACATATTATTTACGATATTGTAACTTAATGTCATATTTCTAACTTTAAGATGGTATATATTAAATTATATGAATATACATACATTTTATTATTAAAATAAATAAATAAAAATAACTTTCATTTGTTATCAAGCTAGTCCAAAATGTTTGTGTCAAACGGATCGGATGCGTAAAATAGTCGACTCCCTTCACCAATTGGTCAACTGAAAAATGTAAGAAAACGATAACGACTTGGCCCATAAATTAATGACATGAATGTATATCCAATATCGAACTAAACCGACTAATCTGAACCCAACTGAACCAAAGTTGCAATGACCCTATCCAATTGATATATAAATTTCAACGACTTAAACTTGTAAATATGAATTCAAATTTACAACCTACCGAACCGACCTTATTAATGGATATATTCTCCATATATAACATCCAAATGTGTATTCAATGCAAACTCAAAATGATCAACCCACTAAACTAATCTCATTAGTAGACTTATTTTCCACGTATAACAACTCAAACTTGTATTCAATCCAAACTTAAAATGACCAATATACCGAACCTACCATATTAATAGCTTTATTCTCCATAAGTAATAGTCTAAACTTGTACTCAATTCAAACTCAAAATGACTAATATACAGAACCGACCCATAAATAGGTTTATTATCCACATCTAAAAACCTAAACTTATGCTCAATCCGACCTCAAAAAGACCAACATATAGAATCAACCCATAAATAGATTTATTCTTCACATATAACAACCCAAACTTATATTCAATCTGTACTCAAAATGACCAAGCTATAAAATCGACCATATTAATTGGGTTATTCTTCACACATAACGGTCCAAACATGTACACAATTCGAACCCAAAATGACCAACCTACCAAATCGACCCCATCAATAGGTTTATTGTCCATATAAATCTCCCATTCTTGTACTTTAATCGAAATCAAAATGAACGACTCATCAAAATGACTTGACTAATAGTTTATTCTCGATGCATTGATGATTTTTTATAATATTAACAAATAACAATTATAAAACCATCTCCATACATATACGATAAATTTGCATATTTGGATTAAGAAATTATAATAAAAAAAATTGTATAATTAAATTTTTACACGTCAAATAGATTAACTCAATATGTAAATAACTTTAATGCATCAATATTATTCATATTAGATTTGTCAAGCGGGCCGATTTGGTCGGTTTTGATCATTTCGAGTTGAGTGCAAGTTCAGGTCAATCAGATTAAAGGTTAAGTTGGATTGACTAATGACAGGGTATTGAATGGGTCAAATTATAATGGGTCAAGTCGGTTCAAGTCACGGCATGTTATTCTGCAAGTTCTCACTAGTTAGCGAGTTAAGAATGTCAATTTTTTTAGGATTATTAAAATATTAATATTTAATAGGAAAACAATATTTTGTAATTATTTATACTAAAGAAAAATTTATCTTTGAAACCCGAAACATGACGAAGTGAACAATTTGTAACACCAAAAGATGAATAACGAAAAATAATACCAATGAAACTTATTTATACAACCTTTAATTAAGTCTCATGTGAATACATAGGGACAAAGATCTATCTTTATGGTGTTTGGTATATGGATAAAATTAACGAATTTTATACATGCTATTTATGTAAGTTTTTATTCAAAAAATCAAGATAAAAGAATATGTACATGAAAGTTTATATATATATATATTCAATTCACTTTCTATTGAAAAAAAAGATGTATGGATATATCATGTATTATATTACAATAAAGAAGATAGAGATGTGTATATCTATCTTATTTGTAATGTATTTTTTTTAATATAAATTAAATAAATATTTCAATAAACCCATATATCACTAATATATAAGATTTAATTTTGGGTATAAACTTATTTTATATATCTATGTAGAAGAGCTCCATATTTTGGTAGTTATAATATGTAAAACTGTTAAAACAAACTGAGGAAGTAATTTCCAGGAAAAAGCTTGATCTCTTTATTCTCAACCGTAGTAGGTGTTTATAGATTACAAAGACAAACTTGGGCCTCAAGCCATATCAGTATAAAGGATAGAAAGTTATCATAAAAGATAGAATTAATCTAAAACATGATCTTGATCTAATAAAAACACATTTGATACGTATTTTTTGATGTAAAATAAAATAAATATTTTAATCGTGGATTGTATTGTACCAAGATAAATATTTGTTCGATATCTTTGTTATTAAAATGGTAGTTTTAATATGTAAAACAAATTTAATACGTATTTTTTTTATGTAAACTAAAAGAAATATTTTAATCATGGATTGTGTTTGTACCAAGATAAATATTTGATCGATATCATTGTTATAATTTTAATAGATATATTTGAAAGATAAAGTAAATATCTACTTATAAGCTATTAAATCTATTTAATATAAACGGATAAAAAATTAATATAAAAGTCACTTAATAAAAATAGAATGGATAATTCACAAAAATCTTAATTACAATTGGTCAACCGAGATATATTGTGTTCGTGTTCGTGTTTCATATGTATATATAGAGGTTATAACTTATCTTGTGTTACACAAATGGATAGAAAATTAAAATAAAAACCAGTTATTAAAAATATGATATCAAGATATATTATGTATAGATATGAATGGATAGAAATTTGTCATAATTAATCACTTAATTAAAAATAGGATGGGCGGTTTAAAAATTCGTATTGACGAAACTGCCCTTAACTGCTTCAGGTTTAGAAGTATATATATTGATTTTAGAGTTGTAAACTTATAAGTTGTAATTTGTTATATGCGTAGTTGTTAGACCCATTTTAGAGTTGTATTTTGTTCTTCTCGTACGTATGTGTATGCATATAATATAAATAGTAATTAATTTTTTTAATTAACTAAGTAGAAATTAAATCTAAATTTTTGTCAATAAAATGTAGTAACTATGTTTTATTACAAGACACATTAAAGTACTCATAATGTGCCCAAACCTTCTACGTTAAAAACTCACCGTTGCGGGTGATCTTATAATTAAAAAAAAATTGAATCCAAATAAGACCCGAATCCGAATTGACCCGACCCGAAATGATCCGATTCGAAGAAATCCGAAAAGGACCCGAACCGAACTAGACCCAAAACCGAACAACATCCGATCCGAACAACATCCGATCCGAACTAATCCGAAATATTACGATCTGAAACGACCCGAACCCGAACTAGAACCGAACCCGAACAACATCCAAACCCGAACCCGAACCGAACAAGACCCGAAATAACTATTTGACCTGAATTGACCCGAACCGAACAACCCGATCCAAACTGACCCGAACAACCCGGATTGCCAGGTTTAGTTTACAATATATATGGATCACTTTTTCAAAAAAAAAATGAGAACTTTTCATTCAAGCGAAAAATAGGGCTAGTAATGAAAATTATGAAAAGCGCTTGACGCTTCAGTCCAGTGGTTGAGCACTCATAAGTGTAGCATGAAGTCTTGAGTTCGAGACTTTAGAGTAGCGGTTTGTCCTCTTCTCCTTAGAGCCTCGACTGTAGATATGAATAAATTTAATATGATAAGCCCAAGTTAATTGTTTCTTCTCCTTTATTGAAATTTATGAAAATCTAATATCTTAGTTGTTCCATCTTGTCCACAAAGATGATATTCATGCAATCCTTGAAATGGAATTTGAGGCCCACCCACATCACTTACAAATTCACCAAGTACCTGAGCATCATCTTGCCTAGCTGAGCATTTCATGCAGAGCATAAAGTCTCAACACTTCAAATCACTCAACTTCTCATGTTTCTATTAATTTTAAGCTCAAAAACCAAGTGGGATTTCCTTCAAAAGTATTTTTTTATTCTAAGAAGTTAAACTAAACTAATCCTAATTAAAGTGCTACCTAAAAGTGTTGGAATTGTGTTGTCCATACACATGCACATTAGTGACATTACTACTAACTAAGATGTATTATATCAAACAATGTTTTTCCAAATCATCAGTGGCGGATGCAGAAATATTTCGAAAGGATTCTAAATATTTATACGTACAATCAAACGGATTACATGCGTTAAGAAAGACATTATCATACATTATGGATGGAGAACTTGATACAAACATGCCCTAAAAATACTTTAGATGAAATGGAGGTTTTGCAAATGTAAATATATGTATACGTGGTTAATTAGAGGGGAACAAAAAGGCTGTTGGGTCACATGCATATCACCTTCTCTTTTAAGTATTCTCTTCTCTTCTTTTTATACTGTGGCTGATAAACAATAAAGAAAAAAAGGTTGTTTTTTTGTGTTATCACAATAGAAAGATCCCACCTTCAAAAGATCATTTAGCCCCTACAATCCAAGGGATTCAATGTGATGATCTTGGGCAATTTGGGCCCCCGTTATATTCCTTACTCTTGTATTCCATGCACATAAAAAGACTCCCATCTCCATAACTAGTAGTTAAAAAAGCATGTTTAAAGTAGCCTAAAATTGATCCTGACTCGCCCAATAATGCACTCCCCAAGCCCTAACTAACTGGCAGATGGAACTAAAGATCCCTACTTTATTAAAGTTTGACAAGAAAATTAGGTTTAGGCAATAATATCCATTTAACTTATCATCATTGCAGAATTTAGAATCTTCAATCCCCATGTCTTCTATAACCAGGAATAATGTGAAGGGTTGGCTTACTATGAATTAAGCTACTCGATTTCATCTTAACCACCCTTTATTTTACACTTGTTACATTTAACCATTCCTTATATTTTTTTTTGAATTTAACCACCCCTTATTTACAAATTGTTGTCATTAACCACCCTTTATATTTTTTCATGCACTTAACCACCCCTTATTTACAAATAGTTACACTTAACCACCCATAGTTTACATAATAAATTTTTTTTTCCTCTATTACATGTTCCGGTTGGTTCATTTCAGGTTGGTTCACTTCAGGTTCGTATGAATTTGGATTTACGTAACTATTAATAGAATTAATTTTATTAATTATTATAATAAAGTAAAAAAGTACTCTGTATTATTTATGTATCCATCTTAATAATAAATTATTTAAATTATTCAATTACGAAGGATATACTATTTTTACAAAACACTGATTCGGGTAGACCCATCAGATCTTGAATTTCAAGTTTTATACAATAAATGACCTAGTCGGGTCTTTCTTTGACCCATTGATTTCAGATCGGGTCTCAACAAAAAAAATTGTACAACGTTAGAAAAGTGTTAGGATTCAAAAAGAAATTTTTAGTAGGGAGATACAATTCGAGAACCAACTATATAACTTAGAAAAGTTTTAGGAACAGAAACTAATTTTTTCAGTTGGGAGATACTATATGAGCTTAATAATTCTTTTATTTTTATATAACAAAAATTAAAAATAAGAGCAAATATGTCATTTATTTTTGAAAAAAATACCATTTTTGTCAAATGGGTGGTTAAATGCAACTATTTACAAATAAGGGGTGGTTAAGTGTACAAAAAAATATAAAGGGTGGTTAAATGTAACAAGTGTAAAATAAGGGATGGTTAAATGCAAATTTCCCTTTCATCTATGTTACATGGAAACGAGAAACAGATCAAAACGACATTGACAAGGGAAAACCTATAGTCACCGAAAATTTGCACTTGATCGAAATGAGTTTCGGGTCTCTGATACATATAATGAAAACGAATAACATTGTTCAGATAACATAGTATTCCATGACATAAGATGGGAAAGAAGACAATAATGTATCAAAAGGGATACACAGAAAATACCAGTAGATCCCCAGTAGAACAATGGAGTCAAGGTTTGACCACTGAAAAAGCAATGACAATGAACTAATAAGCAATATCTGACCATAAGGCCTCAAAAATATACTATATTTTGTTCATTATTCCATAGCATCAAGCATATGAGAAGTACAATGGAATCCTTTTTATGACACATTCCGAATATGATCTTTATACATAGATTATTTAAACACGTAAGTAAACAAAGGGTAGCAAGTGTGATCAACCAAGACTTAAAAGGTAAAACTAAATATACAATGTTCTAAGAATCCATTCTAGGTTCCGTCTAGACGTTAGGCAGTCTGTGTCCATCTAGCCTTTCAACCCGCTTAATTAGGCGGTGTAAAGGTGTCCGTCTAGGCCGCCTAGGCTTCTCGGTCTTTCTCCGCCTAAAGGTCCCTCACGTTTTTTAGAACACTAAATATGGTAAAAATACAATAATTTTTAGGTCTTTTTTAAAAGAAAAACTAAGGGTCCAAGAAGAGGAAGAATGAAGAATGACAGATAGAATGGAAATTAGAGATCAACTTGAAATTGCGGTTGGAGGTGTAAGTGGAGGTGAAATGAATTGCATACAGTAACTACAATGATGAGTGTAGCCCTATAAACTTCCTCTTTGTCATTGATCACTTATTAAGGTATGAGCATTTTTGGTTCTTTTTTTGGCTAGCTAGTGGGTACAGAGTAAGTATGTACAAATTATTACAACAATGTGTCCACATATATTGTTTTGCTTTTAGCATTGTCATAATGAGCTCAGTTGAACTTAGATAACAAATTAGAGTGTCATCATTGCAAGCAATAAGAAGAGAAGATTTAAGATCCATGGCTGATCAATAGGGCTTAAGAAAAAAGCACTTTACCTAATCTTCAAACTCCAGTCACGTCCAACCGTCAAACATTCAAACAAATATTAAACTAGTTTGGATAAACTACACATGGTTGTGTAAACCACTTATTTAACATTATGCCAAGTCACAAAAAGATCAACAAAGCTCTTACCATAAAGGACTTTAAGTGTTTGCTTGGGTGGATACATGTTTTTTGGTAGTGTAGTATATTTACTTTGACAACTACAATTTAGGATACAAGGGCAAATGCTTCAAATCCTGAACTCATAGGAAAGAAAGGGCACCTTCTGTTGTGAAATGGGCTTTTTGCATTGTTTACATAGAGAAGAAAACGAGATTTGGGCTTAAGGAAATCGGCCCAGATAAAATTTGATTGTAGTGGGCCGGAGGCTACATGTTCACCCTCTCCCATTATTATCTCTAACTATAGAATTTGTGATCAATAGCCTAATATTGTTAAATACAACATTTTGTGTAGTGAATGCCTACTCTATACCATCCTTTTGTGGCTTATCCTTTTGTGCCTACTCTATAATGATATTTTAAGGCTTGTTTCTCATGAGAACACCTCAATCCACGGCTGTAATTGTGTGTACCAACATAGATTATTTAGGCCATTTCTCCACAACCATCTACACTTTTCTATTTTTTTTTATCTCTATCACCTACCTTCTACAATCACATATACTTTTCACGCAATTGTTCTAGTACACTTGGAAAGCCCGAAATAGCACTATATACCAAAACCATGTCATTACTCTTGCTGAATGTAGTCAGATGATTATCCGGGCCATGAAGCAGCAAGTCCATGTGAATTGAACAAAGAACAAGCTTGTCTTTGACTCTCGGAGAAGCATATTTGCGATTTAATTCACCTTCTTTAATTGCTTTCTCCGTTTTTGAAACTCTTGCTTCTTGCTTAAGCTTTTTGAGATGTAAATTCCTACTACCTTTTTGTAATCTAATCACATTAACTTTTTCAAAAAAAAAACATATAATTTTCACCAATTTATAACTTGCCTCCTACCATTTTGCACCAACTTATTATTTAATCATATATGTTAATATTTTCGAAAATAAATAGTTCTATATGATGCAACCTATTGCTTTCGAAAGGGGTTCGAAAGTATGTTCGAACATCTTCAGTCGATTCAATTCCCCATTTTCATCCATTAGGATGAAAAATCAAGTCTCATCGTAACCAAATCAAGCTTTCGGATTTGCTTTTTTTTTTGTCTCGAGTCTCTTCTTAACAATCCTCTTAAGAGTCTTAGACTAATCACACACCTGACTCTAAATCACCAAGACAAAAAAATCCCAGTGTCATTCAACTGATTAGAGCAACAACGGACAAGATCCACAAGATCCAAACTAATAGATCTCAATCATCAATCATTATATATTAATTGTGGATATCATAATCATATACGATCGAGGCCGTGGCACGAATTTATCACAAGCCCCCCTTTGCACGTGGCAGATATCATTCTTAACTATGCCATTTATAACAAAATACCATTAAATTATTCACACCCCTATGTTAAAACATTTGTTAAGCAACGTCACTATTAAAAAAATGTAGATATTTTATTTCAAAAAAATAAAAAATAAAAAAAGATACACAGCCGTTCGCCAGCTCACACAAGTCAGCCCCGGTCCACCGACTCTCACACGGGCAGCCGGGCAAGCAACCCAAACTCCGCCTCTCTCCTGACCGAATCCTCACACGTGTCGCCACCACAAAATTTCCCCCTTTTTTCACAAAAAAAAAACAAAAAATCTCTTTCACGGTTTCTCGCTACTCATACACACAGGCGTTCTTGAGCGAGATAACGGAATTGAGCTTCTTCGGGATCAACGTCACATTGCACTCAATCCTCCTCAGAAACTTCGGCTTCACGAGGCTCCCGAGCACGTACGCTCTCGACCGGACCACGAAGCCCAAACTCATCGTCACCGGCGCCGTCGGGACTCCCGTCGACGTCCCGACCATCGTCGAGCTGCTCCCGTAGAGCGGGATCTTGTCTCCCATTACGGACACCGTCACCAGCCTCTGGCTCTTCCGCGCTTGGTAGAATTTCCTCACCTGAATCCAAAATTGAGTTCAATTAGATCTGAAATTGATCGATTTCAATTAGGTTTTGCTAGATCTGCTTACGGTTCCGGTGGCGAGCGCGATCTGAGAGTAGGAGAGCTCGATCGGAGACGAGGTGACGTGGACGCCGAAGAACGTGGCGGTGTTCCGGTAGAGGAATCGGAGCGTGCAGTTCACGGAGGCCATCTCGGTGGCCACGCCGGTCGCGTCGGATCCCGACGAGACCGAGAATCTCTCGAACTTGATGCTCTGCATAGAGATCGAAATCAGTAGAACGCAATTGAACACCAATTCGATTCGGAAGAGCGAAATTGAGGCGAATTGGAGTACCTTGACGGAGACCTTGGGCTTCTGAGGGCGAGCGGCGGCCCAGAGGATGAGGGAGAAGAAGGAGAAGAGAACAAAGAAGCCGATGACGAAGGCGAGGAAGTAGCAGCGGCGAGGGAGGGGCTTCTGGTAGTCGTCGTCTTCCAACAGGCCTTCCTCTTCGATGACGTCGCACTCCTTGTAAGGCTTGGGGAGCTTCCGGCGGTCGGCGGCGGCGTCGTTGGGGGAGATCTTGCGAGATCCGGGCTTGAGGGAGCCGGAGAAGCGAGTGGAGGAGGAGTCTCGGGAGTGGTGGCCGACCGAGGAGTGGGAGTGGTGAGGGGACGCCGACGGGCTTAGGACCGGCGTTGAGTGGAAGGAGGCGGTTGTTTTCTCGCCGTCGTGGGAGTCTCGGGACGGGCTCTGGACGTAGTAGACCGGGCCCCGACGAGGCGGCGACGACGTCGCCGAGAGGCTGGTGGCCTCGGAGTCTGTGTTTGCGTGCATGGTTTTCTGTTTGGGTGTTGGTTTGTTTCGGGTTTGGTGTGGATCTGATTCTGTGTGGTCATGCGCAGGGGATGTGTTGTGAGGACTTTTTATTGACGTGCTGAGTTTGCTTGCTTGAGTACAGGGGAGATGGATTTTCGTTTTTATATGGGAATATGAGAAATTGAAATTAATGAGTGTGAACTAGATAAAATGGGGATGGATTTAAGATTTTATTGGGTGATTATGGGTAATTACTAATCAGTGGAACAAGATGAATTGAATCACACTACACACATCTTTAGGCTTTCACAATGTTCAGTAATCTTAATGTTGGATTAGTAAGAGTGTCACAGTGGTCAGTAATCTTAGTGTTGAATTAGTAAGAATTGAAATCCAGTTAGTGGTAGTTAAGACACTTTTCTAGGACATAATCATTCGTCGGGGATTGTACTGCGGGATTCTTTCAAGATCTTAACCGTTAAGGCATAAGATCTTAACCGTTAAACCAATGCCTTAACGCCTACGAATTGAAATCTTGGGGTTTTACCCCGGGATCTTAACTACCACACCAATATCTCATCCGTCGGTTAGTTAACTCAGGGCTTGTTTCACTTGTAGGGAAAAAAATGGTTTTAGGTAAGTGATTTTTTTGTATATTGGGAAATATAAAAAGTAGAGAGAATGCACCGATTTCAAAGGGTTAAAAGTAAATTTTGGATAGAAAAATCTTTTGGGGAAGAAGAAGAACCAGGTCTTACTCCTAAATGTCTACTTAACATTTGTATTTTAACTGAAATGATGCATAAGATATGAAGGGTGAGAAACCAAATTAGCACACTAAACATTTACTCTTTAGCGTCCAAAGGGAGGCCACCTGCTATGTGAATTTTGTGTTATAAATTCGTGTTTATTTTACTGTATAATAATGACATGTAATTTTATGCAGTCTTTGGACAGTGAATTTTTGTGTAAATCAACCCTACATCTCCAATGAAAACGACGTATTTCTCGTGCTATCATTTATAGTTCCCATGAAAAATAAAATTGAAAGCATATAATAAATCGTTTATAACACATTGTTTTAATAAATATTTAAATGTGGGGTTGATAATTGTGAGTCACAATCACATGCCACCGCAACCGTAATTAATTAAAAAAAAAATCCGGAACCACTTTCAATTAATGTAAATTGTACTCTTACTATTTCAGACTTCAATTTTTCTTCTGTTTCATGTTTCCCAGTTTATACATGTTTGTGAACCCAACAAAACCAACTACTTCCTCCCATATAGTTTGTGGGCCTTTTTGCTGATTTTGGGCCCATACCATAATATAGCCCATTTAATTTAAAATAGAAACATGTCTTGGCCCACCAGTAAAATGCAAAATCCAGTAATAGCCACGTGAATTTTCTTTTATTTTTGTTTGACATGTGGATTCCCCCCCCCCTCCCAACAAGTGGGAACAATTTTGAAAATTACACGTACTGAATCTTAGTGAAAAAACAGATTTTTCAACGAAAGCAAAATTTGAAAGCAGCCATCTAAAAAAATAAGACAGATCATCGTAACTTTATACTAAAGCGGTGGTTATAGATAATATTTAGCATTATACGTGTCAACTTCTCATTGGACCGCATCATTCATCTTCATTAAAACAATTTAATTGGTTAATTTTAAATATAGACGAAACATATATGTAAAATATGAAAAAATATATCATTGAAATTGTATTTATAAGTTCTCTTTAAATATATAATTAATTAATCTTACTATATACTCAATTGGAAATTAATACAATAATGTAGAAAAACATATGTCAATTCCAATTAAATATATAATTAAAATTATAATCCATAAACATTAAAATAAATCCTATAAATATTAGGATTATTCAATCCTTATACAAACATTAAAATTCTACAAATATTTATTCGATTATAAAAATATATTATAGTAGAAATATTGTATCATTAAAATAAATCTCATAAGATACAAATTAAATAAAACGATACAAGATTTTATATCAAACTATTTTTTGAATAACTTTATATAAAATTTAAACTAAGTTTTTAGTTAAATCAAATTCGTACCTTGAAGACACGGGACTAATACTAGTTTACGTACTAGTCTATGGATTTTAATTAGTGCTACGTCACCTATAAAACAATAACTAAAAAAAGTCATCTTGACCCAAAAAAAAACTAGGAAATTTCACAACACGTTTACGTTCACATTTATAAAACGACTACCGTCTCTGTTTCGACGAAAAAAGGTATAATAAGTCCTAATGTTTTACTGTACGTATAAGAAGGAAAACAAGACCCCTTTGAACAATATGAACCAAAGCACACCATGGTCGAGGAGACCCTAAATGATGTTGCTCAGTTGAACCCACAATTTGCCAGTTCCTTTGGAACAAAAGATGGCGATACAAAATACAGAAACAGATTACGAACTCCTCTTGCCAACGGTGATGAAAGTACTAGGGTACTTAAAAGCCGATCTTGTATGTTGTGGTTGCTAAGAAGCCAGTCCTATGATCCAATTGCCCCTACGTTAAACATAGTCCCTTGTCAAACTGAAGGTATCATTCATCACTACAAGGGTGCTTTGGATAGGCTGAATCAAAACTATTGTAATATTGATTTGTTGCACAACTGTTGTTATTTAATCCTAGTGTATACCTGCCTGGGCAAAAAGAAAGCAAGACTAACAATTCTTGGATCCTATTTCAATGCATCTAAGAGAAAGAATAAAATTGAATCCCGGAACAAATTGATGGAAAAAGAGATAGATCATCCCAGACCCCTTAAGTTTGTTTTAGTTTTATGCAGTGATAAGAACATAGCTATCATAAAATATACTGATATTTCTGGTAGAATTGGTTTATGTAGGTGCTTGTGCAAATCTGACGCTCTCTTGGAATATGAAAGGAGTGATATGTGTACGCAGCTAGTTGCATCTGGCCAAATCTCATTTCCCTGGATGAAAATTGAATTGTTGGATGGAAAACAGAATATTGTTCTTGCCCGGGTACAATCTCAGTATACTTCAAGATGTAATCTCTATGGGATACCTATTTTTTGGAACCTTATATACAACGTGATTTTCACCTTCTGGGTGCAGAACAATAATTTGCTAAATTATTGTACTAATAGCAAACTAATGCATGGAGTTATAAACTAATGCAAATTATGAGAAGAACGAAATTAAAAAGTAGGAATTGCTTAAATGTTGAAAGGGAGATTAAGCCTAATAAGTACCCATACCTTGGAATTCAAACTATAAATTATATAATAGCAGAAATTGGTCATGAGAAAGTGGAAGACCCAAACCATCTCATAGCTCACTGTACAGAATTTTTACTTGAAGTTCATTATGGATGCCTTGGCTCCCCTGATAGGTGTCTGGCTAAGAAAAAAATGATTGAAAACCATGATATGAGGTTATCATTACTTAAAGGTTGGAAAATTACTAGACTATGTTTTTGTAATTATTTGAATGATGCCCATATGCAAAAGTATTTGCATGACCACTGTGATATTTCTCAAGGAAGGTATGTACTTTTTTTATGCTCTAACAACATGGATGTAAACTATGGTACGAATCACCCCACTCGTTTGTTGACTATGACTTCATGCCTATGGACAATGATCAAAAAATGGAGTTGCCATGAACTCCTGTCAATATTTAGTCAAGTTTTAAAATGAGAATAAGCACTTGGAATTGTAGAGGTATAGGCCGGAAATCGTTCTGGCCGGAAATTGACTCGTTTTGTAAAATCGAAAGGATACAACTTATAGCGATAATAGAGACCAAAACTGAGAAATTGCCTCCTGATAGCTTGTGGCGTAGAGCGGGATTTGATAACTTAATTTGGTCCCCGTCTGCTGGAAAGTCTGGAGGAATCGGGGTACTATGGAAAGCACACCAACTAACTAACGAACATATTGAGGTCATGACCCATGAACCCCGGTTTATAATCATGAAATATACGAACCTCTCCACAGACCATATAATCGCTATCTGTTTAGCATATGCCCCTCCTATGGAAGCAGAAAAGGAAGCATTCTGGAATCACTTAACTAGTACACATGAATACATAAACTTACCTACAATAGTTATGGGTGATCTGAATGAAATACAAAACCCCACAGAGAAGAAAGGAGGGGTAGAACCAGACCCGTCTAGGTTTGAGAGACTAATCAATTTCAAGAGTAATTGCGATCTCTATGATATTCCCACGCAAGGAAACGCTTTCACTTGGCGGAAAAATAGAACTGAAGTAAACAACATGTATGAAAAGTTAGACAGAACCTTAGTAAGTAATGAAATTATTCAATGGTATCCAACCCTGATCACAAAGAACTATGCTTTCTCTACATCAGATCATTGCCAAATTGCAATAGACCTATAAAGCAGCACCGTCTAAATTTGAAAAAATGTGGATGCAACGAAAGGATTTTCGAAATGTTGTCAAACAAGCTTGGAGAGTGTCGGTGATAGGTTCTAACATGTACCAACTTGTCAAGAAAACCAATTTGCTCAAGATAAGTGCGAAAAAATGGAATAAACGAACCTTTGGAAATACTTTCGAGCAACTAAAAGACATTGAAAAAGAACTAACGAATCTACAACAACAAATACAAATTGCACCGAGTCAGAGCACTATTCAAAAACAATTACGAATAATAAATAAAAAAGAAAATATTCTCAACTTTCACAAAACCTACTGGAAACAAAGAGCGAAAATTAAACATGTGAAACTAGTAGATACCAACACTGGGTATTTCCACAAAGTAGCAAATGGCAGACGAAATAGGAAAATAATTAAAACAATTCGTACAATTGAAGGAACACAGATTTCAGGGGAAATTAACATTCGTAACGAAATTAGAAAAGACTTTAAGGAAAGAAATAAGAAAGAACCAATTAATCACACACTCCTACAAGATTATCTGGGATTAATCACTAACGAAATATCAATGGAGGACAATGAGATCTTAACCAAACAAGTATCAAACGAGGAAATTAAAAACGCCGTCATGAGTATCGGATCTGATAAATCTCCAGGCCCTGATGGAATGTCATCCAGATTTTATAAAAAATATTGGGACATTGTAGGCCCAACAGTCATAAAAGCTGTAAAGAGTTTTTTTCATTCTGGCAAATTGCTGAAACAGATCAACCACACATTTATATCCCTTTTACCTAAAAGAGAAAATCCAGAATCCACGAACCACTTTAGACCTATAAGTCTATGCTCCACCATCTACAAAGTTATCGCAAAAATTATAACTGAACGGCTTAAGATAGTCATGTGGAAAATAACCCACCCACTTCAAAGTGCCTTTGTAGCCAACCGTGCCATTCAGGACAATGTCCTCATTGCTCATGAAATATTTCACTCGTTTCGAGGGAAAAAAGGAAAAGAAGGTTGGACTGCAATCAAACTAGACATGGAAAAAGCCTACGACAGGGTCAATTGGGATTTCTTATTTTCAGTGATGAAGAAGTTTGGTTTTTGTGACATATTCATAAATTGGATAAAACAATGCGTGACGACGGTCTCATTCTCAGTGTTGGTTAACAACGGACCGACGGAACCATTCCCACCAGAGAGAGGACTAGGACAAGGCGACCCACTTTCCCCCTACCTATTCATTCTAAGCATGGAAGTATTTGCAAGAAAGTTACAAAAGATTAGTTACACCACAAGAAACTCAGTTGGATTTGCACTAACTAGAGCAGGTACAAAAATCCCGTTTCTAGCATTTGCTGATGACATAATAATTTTTGCCAAAGCAACACAAAATGCTTGTGTGACAGTAAAGCAAACAATAGAAGAATATTGTGCAATTTCCGGACAAAAAGTTAATTATCATAAGTCAGCATTTCAAACCTCGAAAAATGTGGATAACCAACATAAACAGAGAATACAACAATTGCTAAACATAACAACAATGACAAACTTAGAAAAATACCTCGGTTGTCCGATTATCAATGGACATGTGAATCGAGAAACATTTACAGAAATAATAGGAAAATCAAAGACTCAACTGGCCAAATGGAAAGCAAATTCGTTATCACAAGAAGGACGAGCCACACTCATCCGATCAAACCTCGCCGCTAAACCCAACTATACCATGCAGAGCTTCTTGCTCCCCACATACATACACGATAACTTAGACCAGATTAATCGATGCTTCCTTTGGAACAAGGACCTAAACTACAAACCCCTAATAGGGTGGGATAAAATTTGTAAACCAAAATCTCATGGGGGACTAGGTATTAAGAAAACTGAACATATGAACAAAGCTTTACAAATGAAATTGTTATGGAAACTCATTGCAGAACCTTCTAATATTTGGGTCTAACTTATGAATGAAAAATATTTGAATAATGAATTCCTCCTTTCATACAAGAAAAAGTCAAACACCTCGTGGCAGTGGAGTAAGCTTATGAGCTTACGTTCGGAGTTTGAAGAAGGACTAATTTGGCAAGTAGGGGATGGAAAAACTATTAAATTTTGGACCGATAAATGGGCTCTTAATGAACCACTCTTCAACTATGCAATAGACCAAGATCAATGCGATAAACAAATGAGTGTTAGTGAGTTCATTAACTCGGACAAACAATGGATAACCCAAAAATTAACGTCTGTCCTTCCACAAAACATTGTCGATCGAGTGAAAGAAATACTCATCCCAATCTCCACAATTCGAGATAGAGTATACTGGGCCCCGAGCAAAAATGGATGGTTCTCAACATCATCAGCAGTAGAACTGATAAGTAAAATTAATGCATTTAACCCAAGCACTAACAAATGGATTTGGAAATTAGATACATTCCCAAAGTAAAACACTTTTTATGGAAAATTGATAAAAACGGCCTTCCGACAAAAGAATGATTAAGAGAACAACACATATCAACCCCTTCAGGTTGTTTGATCTGTCATAACACAGTTGAAAACACAATTCATCTCATGATTGATTGCCCCCATACTAAACAAATTATACACAAAATTAACCCAAACACAGCAAACCTAATCGATACGATAGATACAACTAATAAGAACCCCTCAAGTATCTTAGCTGAAATACAACAATTGTTAGGAGAGAAACAATTTTCGGAACTAGCTGTATGCTGGTGGTGCATATGGCAGCAGAGAAACAGATTAGCCTTTCAAAAAGAACCAAATAGCTTTATCCATGACCTGGATAAGTATATCCAATCCCAAATTTGCTTATGGACCAAGACCAAAGTGTGGACGGAGGACGAGGAGGAAAAAGAAAACACGGTAAAATCAAAAATTAGAAGGAAGCAAAAATCAAAATGTTGGGAAAAACCAGAACAAGGATGGGTCAAAATCAACTTTGACGGATCAGTCTTGCAAAATAACTCTGCGTCTACAGGTTTTATAATTCGGGATCACAATACTGACGTCATTTGTATAGGCACAAATACAACTCAGACGTCTCGGTTATGACCCAAACGTTTGAGTCATTTCGCGTTTCACATGTGAGTAGGGATCTCAATTCAGTGGCTGATAAAATTGCAAAGTTGGGCCACATCTTCCCTATTGATCACATCTCGAATCACTTAGAGTTATCTACTCTCATCCGTCAGGATGCTCTAGGACGACCCCCTTAGGAGGGTCCTCCTAATCCTTACCTTTTCAAAAAAAAAAAAAATCAAAAAAAAATAAGCCTTCATTCTAGAACTTGTAGTGCACGTCAAATTTCCATAGACTTTTTTACTTGATTTAGTGGACGGTACTCAATGGAGGGTCTGTGGAATAATGCATTCATATATGCGTTGATTAATGCCTAAGGGAAGGGTCAAACCACACACTTGGAGAAAATAAGTAGAGAAAATATAACCGAAGTGACCTTAACCTCGTTAGGTATGATTTTCTGGGAACGAGTAATGAGCATAAGAAATGACTGATTCCAGTATCATGTTTGATAGAGAAATACTTGAAATCGATTTTATTCCGAGGAATGACTAGTTTCAAGCCTGGAGGCTAATTTGATTCCAGTTAAAATTGGAGGGTATTGTTCATTCCAAACATTGCAATTCTTCATCTTAAATCCTAAAGTTTATAAACCTTATTTTATAAATTTTAAAAACTATAAACATTTAAAATCATAAGTAAGAACTCTAAAATCATAATTGGAATGGTTTATTCTGGCACTATACCGAACAACATGTATGAGGAATGGTTCATTATAATTCCTGATTCCATTCTGATTCCTGATTCCATTCCGATTCCTGATTCCAATCCGATTCCAACAGCATACCAAACGGGGCCTTAATCTACGTAAGTATTGATGATCTTCTATCTTCTATAGAACACTTAAAATTCTCTCCCTCTTGTCACATTAATGACTTCTCTCTAATTGTTTTTATTTTATTTTTTGTTTTGGGTGAATTATCTATCTTTACAACTCTTATTTATCTTTTCCTTGTCAAATAAATGCATGTTTTTATACTTTTTTTATTTTTATTTGTTTTGCTTTTTTATTTGTTTTTAATTTGTAAATGATTATGAATGCATGTTAATATGTCTTATTTTTTATATACATATATCATGTTATAATATTGTAACTTGAATGCAAAGCCTTATCATTTTTTTTGAGCGAGAATGTAAAGCCTAAAGAGCTAACAATATGCTTTCGATTTAAATTTCCTCCAAAATGTCTATAAATCTTAAAGAGTAATCCCTATAAATGTTCATTCGGCTAAAAAACTTAATTGTAATAGAAAAGCCATATTATCAAAATAATTCTCATAAGAAATTAATAAAATCAAATAAAATAATTTCATATTTTATATTTATTTTATCTACTATTTTTTTTGGACAATTCAATGCAAAATACTTACATAATTTATTAATTAAAACAAAATTGTGTTATGACGAAGATTATAATTTTCACCTTTTAGGAAAATACGGTGAAAGAAATTGTCCGTCTATTGGACGGGCAAGCTTTCTAGTATTATCAAAAGAAAAGTATTGATGATGATCACTATAAATACGTAATGGCCAATGATAATTTTTCATAGAGAGAAAGAGAGAGCGAAGCCAAACATCACAATTCAAATGGCCAACACACCCATTGTTGCACAAATCTCAGAGTGCTTCATCAAGCCAAAATATGAAGTAGAAGATGCAAAAAATCCTGTTTACTTAGGACCAGGAGATCTTGTTATGATGTCAGCCCATTACATCCAAACCGGCCTCTTATTCCCTAAACCTGACTCCATCAAAAACCTTCTCGACAATCTCAAACACTCTTTATCTCTCGCTCTTGTTCATTTTTACCCGCTAGCGGGACAATTCGAGACCGAAATAGATGAAGATCAACACACTAGCTTGATCTTCATCAATTGTAACAAGGGTCCGGGAGCAAGATTCATCCATGCTACTCTAGACATGGAGATAACCGAAGTTCTCTCACCTCGCGACGTGCCTATCATTGTCCAATCATTGTTTGATCACGATAGGGCGGTTAACCATGATGGACATACAAGACCCTTGTTGTCGATTCAGGTAACCGAGCTTGTTGATGGTGTTTTCATAGGTTGCTCTATGAACCATTCTTCTAGCGACGGAACTTCCTTTTGGCACTTTTTCAATATGTGGTCTGAAATCTTCATGAGGAATGGAGAAAACTATATGGAGATCTCAAGGCCACCAATCCACAAGAGATGGCTCGTTGATGGGATCGGACCCTTAATCAAGCTTCCCTTCACTCACCCGGATGAGTTCATAAGAAGATATGAAGCACCCGAGTTGAGAGAAAGAATCTTCCATTTCTCAGCTAAATCAATCGCAAAACTCAAGGCAAAAGCCAATGAAGATTGTGGAGGTAACTCTAATATATCCTCATTTCAGTCCTTGTCCGCACTCGTGTGGAGGTGCATTACAAGGGCACGCCATTTTCCTAATGACGTACAAACAAGATGCATATTTTCGATTAATAATAGGGTAAGGCTCGACCCACCTTTATCCAACAATTGCTTTGGGGCCATAATACAAACAGTGGAGGGAACAAGCTAGTAAGGTTGGTGACTTGCTTAGCCAAGATCTTGGGTGTGTGGCGTTGCTATTGCACCAAGCTGTGGTTGAACACAATGATGAAATGGTGCGTGGTGCCGTGAAAGCTTGGATGGAAACTCCTTTCATGTACGAGATAGCATCATACCTTGATCCTTATAGTGTGATGATGGGTTGCTCGGCCAGGTTCGATGTGTATGGAAACGAATTCGGGATGGGAAAAGCGTTAGCGGTTCTAAATGGGTATGCGGATAAGTTTGATGGGAAAGTAAGTTCTTTCCCGGGTCGCGAAGGAGGGGGAAGTATTGATCTTGAAATATGTCTTTTGCCGGAATATATGTGTGCACTTGAATTAGACAAGGAGTTCATGGAAGCAGTCTCTCTATAGGTTATCGAAATAATAGATTTGATATTGAAATAAACATGTATACCAAGGCATGCATGCTCTTCTTGTTATGTCTTTCCTACTTTGCTTTTTTTTGTCGAAAGAGAGACGGTAGTTTCGGTGCCCTCAAGGGTCGTGTTTTCCTTACTTTCCTTATGATATATTAAGTTGTAAACTTTGATACTATAATGTATCATGATTATTGTGGTTGTGATGGTGTAGTTGTAATATTGTGTTTTCGCTTGAAAATCTACGCTATGAAGGTCTGAGTTTGGACTTCAAGCCTTATTGGATCCTCAAACCCATTAGCCCAATCTTCATTCAGAATTTGTTTTAGCTCAAATGGAAAATAAAAAACCCATGTAAAAGAATTGAAAAAATCATAAATAACTTAATACTTCCTCCATTTCAATAAACATGTCGTTTTAGCTCTAAAATTTTGTTTCAAAATACATGTCGTTTTACATTTTTGGGCATTTACTTTACAGATTTACCCTTATAATCATTAGCAGTTTATTAGTAGTGGTTTTCAATAAAGTGAAAAAGTGAGATAATAATTAGGGGTATAATAGTCCATTTAATAGTTTCCTTAATATATGTGCAAATGGCTAAAACGACATGTTTATTGAAACGGAGGGAGTAAATGATTTCCCCCCTTCCATATCATTTTAAAATATTTATCTTTTATTTAACTTATTAAAATCCACCTTTTTTCCTTGACGAATTGTAGTTTTTTAATTTTTTGCTCCCAGATTTTCTCTAGAACTTCATCAACATGCCATTCTAACTAGTGAAAGTTACTATAATTTCCAAAACATTATTCTTATAAAGCGTAACAGAAGTTATTATCTGTCCAACAAACTATTAAGAAGTTATCATACTTGCCTCATTATTCTCAAAAACAAAATTTACATGAAATTTCTTACCGATAAAAACATGCATGTCACATAAAGGAGCACCATTTTTCATACTTAGCCATTAACAGAGGCCACAACTATAGGGCTCCTCACACTATGTTTCCCATTGACTTCAACCCAAACAATCGATCCATACGCTACATTTCCCTTCCCTTGTTTCCCACACACTACTCTCAGATTGTAGCTTTGTTTGTCATTCTTCCTATGGAAAGAAATCACTTTGGGATCCACATTCACCTTACAACCCTTTGGTTCCTCAATCACAGCCTTGTAGACCGACGATCCTTCACCGACATTACTAACCGTTCGACGAAATGCCTGAACCAACTTCTTAGTCGTCGTCCTGTTGTCATGCAGAGCAATGAAAGAAGGGTAATTCAAATCAGCTGATGGCCTCAAGCAACTATAATTCCTTGATCTCGTGACCGCCATGACTTGGGTTTTCGTGAGATTCATCGAGCAAATGAAGCTCATGTAGTCCTCTTGAGTTGCATCGTATACTAGACCCGGGTCCAGAGCCTTGTTCGGGTCAAGCTGACCCGAGCCCATAGCAAGTGGAGAAGCTAGTGAGCTAGAGTTTGCTCCATTGTCCCTTATCGGATTACCCGTATTATCCAAGGGGTTAGCGGTGGTCATCATGGCTGATCTTATGGCCGCCACACTCCAATCCGGATGCGCGTTCTTAAGCAAGGCGGCTACACCCGAAGCATGAGGGCACGCCATGGAAGTACCCGAAAGCATGACATAGTCATTTGACAACATTATGTTTGTTCCAATCATTGCGGCGTAGCTGTCCGGAATGTAGGCTGCAAGAACTTGTGACCCAGGCGCCATTAGATCCGGTTTCAAGACTCCTGGGTAGCTCGGAGAAGGCCCTCTTGAAGTGTAGAAGGCGACGGCTGGTGCAGGTGTTGATCCTATAAATGTCTGCTGAAATTGCATACTAGCCCAAGAGTTTCTCTTTTGTGCATATTTGATGACATGGGCTCCATCTTTGGGGCTGATGACAATCCCTGGCCAGGGAACGCCACCGACTTCGAATATCTTCGGGTTGTTGGAGATGAAAATCGACGCGGCTGCATTTGATGCGGCGATTTGCTGCATTTGGTCGTCCGTGTGACCCGTGTCGTCGCATATTATGATCGAGTAAGGGGCCTTGGCCAGCTCCTTAGAGGAGTCACATGAGGATAAGGATTTGTTGTACAAAAGTGGTACTTTTTGTACAACGGCACTAGCTGGAAACATGGTCCATCCAACAATGGTTTGCCCATTGCCCAAGGTCAATGTCCCTGCGAGTTGTCGGTCAATGGTGCTAGCCGCCGAGGTTAGTGCCCATGGAATGCCGTTATGGACACTCCCGAGCTTCGGGCCTCCGTTTCCAGCTGACAAGGAGACGAATACGCCTTTCTCCATGGCCGCGAAGGACCCGATTGCAACCGGGTCTTGATACAAAGGGAGCTGATCAAATCCTAATGACATGGAGATGACGTCGACTCCATCCTCAATGGCTTGGTCCATGGCGGCGAGTACGTCAGAGGAATAGCTCCCTTCATCCCAAACAACCTTGTAAACCGCCAGCCTGGCGCGTGGGGCCACGCCTCTAGCGGTCCCTTGGGCGTAGCCAAAGAATGAGACTTTGTCGACGTAGTTTCCGGCTGACGTGGAGGCGGTGTGGGTGCCATGGCCATTTGTGTCCCTGGCTGAGTTCATGTTGATCTTGAGATGGGGCTTGGCCGCCTTTACTCCTTTGTTGTAAAACCTCGCGCCAATGAGCTTTTGATTGCACATTGATGAGTTGAATTGATCTCCTTCTTGACATGTGCCTCTCCATTTGGTGCCCTTTCGAAGGGGGCCCATACTGTCGTCTTTGAAGCTCTTGCTCTCTGGCCAAATGCCCGAGTCGATCACTCCAATGATGACGTCGTCTCCATAGTCAGAGGCTGGCCAGAGGCCGAAGTTTGTGTTGAGGGAGAGGAAATCGACGGTTCGTGTGGTGTCCAATACGACGGTTTTGTCAGGATAGGCCGTGACAAAACCGGGGAGAGTCTTCAAGGACTCAAGCTCATTTTGTGAAAGGGTTGCACTAAACCCGTGTAAGGCATTGTCGTACGAATAAAGGATGGCGCTAGGCGAGGATTTTGGACCGTCGGATGAAGATTTGGTGAGAGAGTCAAGTGTAGAGGTGTACCAATGATGGTGGCTAGAGAATGCACTTGGCATTAGAGATTTGTCCATATGGACAATGTAAGTAGACTTGTCAAGGTTAAGGCTACTTACTTGGACAGACCTTACATGGTTTATCACCATTAGAAGCAACAAAGGCAATAACTTCATGTGAAGAGTTGAGAGGGTTTTAAGAATGCTCATCTTTTTTTTTTTTCACTCTCGATCAAAGTACAAAACTCTCTTGTGCTTTGTATGAAAGGAGGATCTTGTGCATTTATATAGCATTGGTAAGCAAATGTGGGCCTACTATGGTTGTAGAGAAAATGAAAGACACTTGTAAGATTAAATGCACCTCCAATTAAGCACAAGAGCCACATTCTACCAAAAGTGGACATTTTATTTTGTAATGGATCCAAAAAGGATTGTGAGTTCGATCATTTCCCACCATGGACTACTGTGATTCTTAACACATTTAAGCACAAGAGCCACATTCTTCAAAAGTGGCCATTGTTTTTTGAATTGGGTTCAAAAGGGCTTGTCTTTATAGAATTTCTAAGCACATAGGGAGACAATAGCTTGAAAGTGCATGATAATAAAGCTTTTATGTGCCAATGTAATGGGTTTCCATAACTGTTGCTGGTGCCATATTATACTGTATTGCTCTTTAGCTAGCTTCTTAGGTCTTAATTTAAGCTTCTGACCTCTCCAATTCAATACCCACTTATGTTGTGGAAATTTGGAATGTTATTTAATTAGGACCACCATTTTGCATCATATCAGTAAGAGTTGATGTCCCCCAATAGATCAATCTTTTTGAACACTAGTAATCAACAGGAGAAGCCCAAATTGCATTATCTTATGATATTAATGGCAGGTAACATAAGCTATGATTACTAAAATATAAGCTTTCTTGTTATGGCCATTGGAATGTTTTTGTTCTTTTTGCTCTTATAGTCTTATGTGATCCCTTGGGAGTTGGGAGCCATAAAACTGAATTAAGTAAATAAGGAAAGTTAATCATAGTGTTGAGATGAGATTAACAGTAACTAGGAAATGATTACCCACTAATGATAAGCTACTAGTATTACTAGGCACGAAATTGATTAAAATGAAAACTTAATTTAAATTTTATATATATAGAGTTATTCAGAAGAATAGTTTGATATATATCTTGTATTAGTTTATTTAATTTATTTCTTATGAGATTTATTTCAATGTACATTGTTTCTCCTATAATGTATTTTTTTAATCGAACAAATTTTTTGTAGAATTTATTTTAATGTTTATGGATTCTAATTAAAAATATATATTTAATTGGAGTTGACATATTTTGTTCTATATTACTATTTTAATCTCCAATTTAGTATATAGTAAGAATAATTATTTATATATTTAAGGAAAACTTATAGATACAATTTTAATGATATATATTATTTCATATTTTACATACACGTGGGGTCTATAATCAAAATTAACCAATTAAAATATTTTAATAAAGATGAGTGATTTGATCCAATGTGAAGTTAACACGTGTCGTGATAATTATTATTTTTAACCTAACTCCACTTTAGTGTATAGTTATGATCGGAGAATTTGGACAAAATAAGAAATGTTCACACGATTGATTAAGTTTAGTATTGCTCCATAATCGAATTCTACATCATGCTAGGAATTAAAAAATTTTGAGATATTGTCTAAGTCAAAAGAATCTTTGTGCTTTAACGTAGGTTTTAGTGACATTTCTTTTTTTATATATAGGGATGAATTAGTGACATTTGATAGGACATTCATTAAACTAGGGCTTAAAATATAGTAGGAATAGGAACATAAATCACTTCACCTAATTTATTTATATTATAAGGGACATCCTCTTTTTTTTTTTTTTGGTTAAGTATAAAGGACATCCTCTCTATTTAGGTTTGTTAAAGTATGCTATAATCCAAAATTTTGTACACTAGTATTCTTAATACGACGAGTTAGGGGTTGGGAGAGTCATTCTACCATTTGACTTGCGACAATGATCCACTGATTTTACCCATTGCTCGTGGATCACTTCACATTTATCCGACCCATAATCGCGGGTTATTCAGGTGGCCTATGTACCCGCAAAACTGATATTTCTTGTACCGAGATTCAATGCAAAAGCAAAAATATATATTATAAAGTTAAGTGGTTAACCTCATACGAGACTGTCCATACATCTTACAAATGAGCGGCGAACATGCATATTCATAATGTTACATGCACGTTGAAAACATAACTCATACAAATGGAAATATAGAGGGTGTTTTTAGTGGTTGAGTGATTGATTACTTATTCGATAAGTTTTCACACATCTAATCAATACGATTAAGTTTTTAAAATAGTATCTAGAGATTTTCAATTCAACTTCCATGAATAGTAGTGCAAATCTTAGCTAGCCATCCTCATTTGAAAACACTAACAACGTCCCAAAACGCATGGGGCAGATCATTAGCTTGAAAAGGCAAAAAGTAATGCAAGAGATAAGTCAAAAACTTGTAAATGTTAATCACCTAGCATTTAAGTAAACCCTTCACTTTTGTAAAAGACCTAATTGTTTCCATAATTCCATCAACCCACTATCTCACCCACCCAATTTTGGTTTCCCCTTCAAATTCATATGATATGATGTGAGAATGGCCAGCACACATCACACCACACAACAAAATCCCTTTTTGGTATACTATAGAATGCACCACATAATATTTTCTCATTGTTGTTGGTTCAAAGTTTGTACAACATCTTATAAAAATCTTGTTTCTTATATAAGTAAGGATCATTTTCATATACTAAATGACGTCTTAGGTTATCTCACATGCTATTACGGAATATATGCCAAATTGATAGAAATTTTATTTTTTGGAAATAGGAATGGTATTTTAACTATTTTTTTTCTTTTGAAAAATCAGGAAGAAGTATTTTGGGTAGTGGGTAGATACACATAACGGTAAAGTAAAATATTTTACTCTAATTTTTTCTATGTATAAAACGATGCCGTTCAATTAAAATTCTGGACGGAATCCATTGAAAAAACTATTCAAAACGATGTGGTTTTAATGACAATTTTTAACCTTAAACCTTCTTCTACCTCAAGCCCACAAACATATATGTCGATCTTGGGATTTCCGACGTCAGAGAGTGGGGTCTCAATCTCCAACCTTTCAAAATCCTCATTAGGTAGCGTCATACTTTGGGGTCGAAGTGGGGGTCACAAGACCTCACAAGACCCTATTTGTGTCCGCCACTACTTCTATTATCAATTAACTTAAAGATGAAATCTCACTTATATATTAGGTTTATCGTACATGGGCACGTTATTGTTGAGTATGATATAATGTGAACTTAAGGGGTCAAGTGGGGGGTTTAACACTTAAGTCCATTTTATTGTGCCTTTAATGATAAGATTTTAAAAGTTTGTCTAGGTAAAACCCTCAAAAAAATTACAGTTTGAATCTCACACGTTAACTAATTCAACGTGAAGAATTATACTTAATTTGAGTGTATTGTATAGTGGTGGAAGTGGGATTTGTAGGTTCGTCTTTTAGGTTACAAG
This sequence comes from Polygonum maritimum, assembly GCA_963924305.1. NCBI lineage: Eukaryota > Viridiplantae > Streptophyta > Magnoliopsida > Caryophyllales > Polygonaceae > Polygonum > Polygonum maritimum. The sequence goes on from OZ002735.1 coordinate 38,942,869, forward strand.
GCCAAAAAGTGTGTATGAATGGAAAACTAACGGTCCCAAGTCACTTGTAGCAATAAAAAAAAGATCATTAGTGGCCTAATTGATATGACACAATTTACATTATTGGTCTTTTTACTGTTTATCAAATGATGATTTTTTTAAATCTTAACAATCACCATATTACATATTTACATGTTATCAACCAAAATTCATAATGAATTAAACAAAGCATAGCTTTCACATCCATTATAAAAATTTGCCATCTCTTAATCCTACGAATATGTGACCTTAATAAACAACTCAACTCTTTCAACCAAAAAAAAAAACAACTCAACTCTTGGACCTCAAAAAAATTGTACGAGGTAAAAACTCTTTCAACAAATAAACTCAAGGCCCACGTGGAATTGTGGATTGCGTATTACGGAGTATAACGAAGGATTTCGTAAGCTATTCGAAATTTTTCAGAACTTGGCTTTAGAGCATGTACAATGGTGAGGAATCACCCTCCTCTTAGTACACTTTTTCTTTAAAGAGGACATCCTCTTTGTTGTAGAATTTGTAAAGAGGATCCTCTTTCAAAGAGGATTGTTCACAATCCTCTTTCTGTAGAGGATTTCCTACATGGGCTCTTGTGCCAAAGAGGAAACAAGAGCAAGTGGTATGTTGACATGTGTCCATTTAAACACTCATCTATTTTATTTATTTCACTTCAATTTACACTTGTTAATTTTCTAACTAAAATATGAATCAATGTGAGATTATCTTAAAATTACAAAATTAGTTAGTGTTTATAATTTATTTTTGTCTATAAAATGAGTCCAATTTTACCTTATTATTATATAAATTAGTTTTTTTTCCCTCTTCTTATTCCATGGATCATAAATTCATAATGTCTATAATAAATGTTATTTTTATTTTACATCTTTTTAATATACTTTAGAATATTGCTTGAAGATATGTTTATATAAATAAAATTTTATGTCTTAATAGTAATTCTTTTTATATTATCATAATTCTTTTGTGGATACTTAATTAGTTAAATAAAAATAATTTGATTAACTAAGTTAGTATAATGATTAATAATAGTTAAGTTATCTACTACTAAAACTATTTTCAATTATTTCATTCAAATTTATAACTAGTTAAGTTATACCCCAAATAATAATAAAATGTAAAATTTTTTATTTAAAAAATAAGTTAATTAATTTCCATTATTTTTTTCTCTATAAATTGAGTCTAATTTTGCATCATTTCTACATTAATCATTTTTCTCTATAATGTATGGTTAATGTTTTTACTTTTCATCTTTCGTCATTTGTAGCGTTTTTTTTATGTTTAATCAAATTTTTTTTCATTTGCAATCCAATCTATATTATCACAAGTTATTTACAATTTTATTAACTACATTAAGTTAGTTTATTAAATATAGTTTAATTATTAATTAAGTTGAGTAATTAATCTTATCATACTCTTAATTATATAGAATATGGAGTGAGTATATACATATAAAATAGGAGAGGAAATATAAGAGGATCCTCTCCATTGTAGGGAAAAATAAATAAAGATGATGAGGAAGAGGAATGAAAAAGTTGAAAATGAGGTGGATGAGAGAGGAGATGATTTGTCAAATGGAGAAAAAGAGAGAGGATAATAGCTCCTCACCATTGTATATGCTCTTATGAGCTTGTACATTCTCGTTTTAGCTGGTCCATACTCGGATCTATCGAAAACATTATCTCGACTTGTTCGGGCATGTGTTTTGTTACTTGTTATTGTATTACTTGATACATTTTTTTAGTTTGATTTGAAAATGGTCAATTAATTATATTGAGTGAGGTAAGGGAACAGATTTAGGAAGAAGAGGTTTTAGATGGTAGATCCATGTTGGGCCGAGCTCTATTGGGCTAAAAAACTCACTTCCAGGCCCAATGCAAACTATCACATAATTACAAAGGGCTCTAGAAATCCTCATTCTAGAGCCAATTCAAGAATTCATTTGCCATGCTTCCATTTTTATCTCAAAGCAACTTTATGCAGTCAAAATCCAGCTCCAAATCAATGAGAGACAAAAGGCCACCTCCTTTTTTTGTTTGCATCTTTAATTTTCACTGTCCCTATGAATCTGTACCCAGAGATTAACCCTGTTTTCTTGTCTGCTCTATAATTTGCCTTGTTGTGGCCTTGTGGGTTCGCCCATTGCAAATTGCCAGCTCCGTTGTCAGGGAAATACATGGTCAGTAGAAACTTGAAAGCCATCTCTTTTGGCCTTAAGCTAATAGGCCGCTATGTTACATGGAAATGGAAACCGAAACAACAAGGGAACGAACAACGGTGTTCCATAAGAGTTTCCGGGTAACATAGGCCGTAAGCACATGATACAGGGAGACATAAACAGAAACTACAGAATGACTAGAAATGAGTTTCCGAGTTTCGAAACAAAAGATGAGGAACATTGTCCTATAAGAGTTTCCGGGTATCATAGGCCAGTAGCGCATGATAAAACACTCATCAATTAGAAGGTGATCATCTAATATAACAAGCTTTCAAAATCAAGGCGGCGTTATTTCACACTACAGATCTAATTTGATTATTTACACAATCCTCACACCATGGATCACTCAATTGGGACCAAAAGCTAGCCACAGTTTGATACAAAAATTGCGATAAAAGATGCGAGATTCGAGCATTTTTAGTGGAAAATAAACATGAAGAGACAACCCGAATTGCGAAAAAGAAAACTACAACATACCGAATCTCATGAAACTTGAAGGGAACTAGTTTTCCTCAGACTCTTGCTTTCTCCATGGAAGCCTGGGGATTTGATTAGTGGTCCCGCTTTCGTACCCGCTACTGTCCCCAGATTCAGCCACCCGCTTCTCCATTGCTATCAGCCTCTCTTTCGTACTTCCATGGTGAGCGCCTCGGCGATCCTAAGAAGAAAAAAGGGAGAAATTGTTAATCTGATATGATTAGAAGCATTTTTAAGTGCTTGCTAGTGCTTGGAAGATTATCTAGAAATTTGACACATGTAACAAGAAGAAATGCACAAAGGCTTCAAAATCATGCCATTCAAGAAAATCCAGTCATATGTACTAAATTACTAATTGACTAAATTATCAACAATATAATATGAATATATGTAGTTGGTGTTGCAAGAATTCCAAAAAAATAGCTCAATATAAAGCTAAGAACTACAAACTTACATCTCTGAAAGGGAACTCTTCAGCTTCAAGCATATGTACCACATGCCCCATTTTAGGCCGCTTCTGAGCATTTGGATCTACGCAACGCAACGCCACCAACAGTACCCGCTTCAATGCCCTTGAAGAAGGCTTCTCCGGTAGCTTCGGATCCAAAACACCCTCAGCATTTCTGCTGGAAACCATCATCTTGAGCCAATCAACAAGGTTCACCTGATAAAACAAACGATTGGAGGATCACATTTGAGTGGAATCTAGATTGATATTAAAGAAGGCTAGTTAATGCAAACCTCGCCTGGAGGTCGGCTATAATCAACCGGGTTCCTCCCCGAAACTATCTCCATTAACAGAATCCCAAAGCTGTAGACGTCACTTCTCTCATTCAACATACCGGTACTAGCATACTCTGGAGCCACATACCTAAGAAGTAATAGTGCAAAAAAAAAATGTATTATAAAACTAAGAATTCAGGAAAACTACGAATACATAAGGATTTCCGGCTCACCCAAATGTTCCCATAACACGAGTTGTTACATAGTTTCTCTCAGAGCCCAAGAGCTTAGCTAGACCGAAATCAGACACTTTAGCATTCCATATCTTATCAAGTAAGATATTGCTCGACTTGATATCCCGATGGACAACTTTCGGCTCAAGCCCTTCATGGAGGTAAGTCAACCTATCAATTGAAATTTCCAAGAGATCAAACCAGCAACAGTTTTAGACACCATTTCAAGATTAAACCTTGATCATCAAATGACAGAAGCTTTATACCCTTTTGCTGTTCCAACAACGATATTCATTCGAATATCCCATGTAAGAGGACTTGTAGGCCCCACATCTCCATGAAGCCACTGCTCCAGGTTCCCATTGTCAACATACTCATACACAAGCATCCTAAAATGAACCAAAAACAATTCCATGATTACTGCATTTGCAGACTCCAATCCCAAAAACAGAAGAAAAAGAAGAACTTACCTATGAGCTCCTTCAGCACAATAACCCAGCAACCTCACCAAATTCTTATGCCGAACTCGCCCAATCGCTTCCACTTCAACCTTGAATTCCCTCTCTGCTTGGCCTCTGAAGTTACAAGCAATCAATTTCCAACAACTCAACACCATGTAAGGCAACAAATGCAAGCAAAACCACCACATAAAACCCTAATCAGACACATTAGAGCTCATTCTACCCTAATGAGACACAACAAAGCTGGTTTAAACAATAATTTCCCCCATAAACTTAAACAAAGATTCTCCAAAACTTCACTAACATGCAAGGCAACAAACTTATCCAACACTTCACTAGCATGTAAAGCAACAAATGCAAGAAAAACCATCATACATAACCCTAATCAGACACATTAAGGGCCCGTTTGGTATCCAACGGCGGAAACGGAATGGAATGGAAACGAATCTAGTCCACATTAGCATCATGATACATGATGAGTCACCTCAATTTTCATTCAAAAACTACCGCAAGGCTCCTGGCGGTACTCAATTTGATTCCCTAATCTAAGGGTGGGGTAACAAAACACCTCAATCATTCCCTTCATCCTTTCTCTAGACACACAAATTTCAAAGTTTCAAATTAAAATATTTTTTTCAATTAATGTATAGTGACCCATAACTGGACTAGGTGCATTTTCATTCCATTCCATTCCGTTTCCGTTTCCGGCGTTGGATACCAAACGGGCCCTAAAGCTGATTCTACCCTAATGAGCCACAACAAAGCTGGTTTAAACAATAAAGACTCGCCCTTTATCCAACACTTGACCAACATGCAAGGCAACAAACTCATACCTGTTGTTGAGCAGATTCTTGACAGCAACAAGTGAATCATCCACCAAACACCCACGATACACAATCCCATACCCACCTTCCCCAATCACATTCTCATCAGCAAACCCATTAGTCCCATCCTCAAGCTCCCTAAGAGTATACCAATGTCCCCACCCCAGATGCGAGACCTCAGGCCCCACCATACTCCCTTGCTCCCCAGACCTTCCATCTCCACTCCCAACCGAAGACGACACCGTTCCCCTCTCCGGGTACGAAATCCTGTTCTCCTTCCCAATCTCAATGCAAATCTTCCTCTGATGAACAGGGCTCTCCTCAATCGGAGCCCTAACCACAATCCGGTTCTCGGACCCCTCAATTGGGCCGGACTCGGGCACCGGGTCGGGTATGGCCGCCCGATTCGGCTTCTGGGGATCCTCAATTCGGATCTCCGTGATCTCTCTCGACAAATTGGCCACGGGGAGGATTTCTAGGGTTTTGTTGCTCTGTTTCTTCTTCTGGGTTTTGGTGTTGCGCTTGGAGGTGAAATAGAGTGAAATTAAGAAGAGGACTAGGACAATTCCGGCCCCTACGCAGATCCCGAGCACCATCCAGAGACGGAGCCCGAAGATTGAGGTCTTCTTCGAGAGTTGGTCGTTGAGAAAGCCTTGTTTGTTTTCCGACATTGTTGCTCCTGCTCACTCTGGTTCATCCCCTGTTTTTTTTTTCTTTTTTTTCTCTCCTGAGGTTTGATGGCGGAGAGGGAACGGGTGATGAGGATTTTGAAGAGGGTTTTTGCTTGCAGAGTGGGGACTCTCAGTGTGGTAACTCTGTGGGGGGTTTTGGTTTCTTGAGGGAAAGAGAGAGATGATGGAGACATTTTTTGAAACAGGGGATGGTGGGGGTTTTTTTTTTTAATTTTGGGGGAAATTTTGGGATTATTGTTTATTCAAGATCTAATGGTTTGACATTTAATGCGGTCTGATGAGTGATTAATGATTTAATGGTGTCGGCGGAGAGATTTGGGAAAATGAAGATTTTGTTTTTCGTTTTGTTTTACTGGTCATCCTGAATTGTTCTTTTGTGCTTGTTTATTCACTGTTCAATCATGCATCTGTACAGAGCCTGATAGAGGTGTTGAGAAAATGTAAAGTATTTTTTATATGAATAAAAAAAAGGGAAAGGGAAAATAAGACAAGGAGGGTTTGGTGAAGGCAGATTGAGAGCCTTTGTCTCATGTTCCGTAGTTTTTTGCTTAACATTCGGTTTTAGATTATTTAATGTGTTCAGGGGATGTAAGCAAGTTTGTTATTCCTTCAAAAAAAAAAAAAGCAAGTTTATTACTCCCTCCGTTTCACAATAAGTGTCGTTTTAGCTCTCAACACAGCTTTTAAGAAAAGCAATCATTCATCTTAAAACTTACAACTTTTTCTTAATCTTACCACTTATTACATTTTTTTGGCGAATGAATGAACAACTTTAGTCAACAAATACACATTCCAATAAAAAATATCATTATTACCCCTAATAAATCACTTTGAAAAGCTAAAACGACACATATTATAAAACAAATTTTAAGTGCTAAAACGACACTTATTGTGAAACGGAGTGAGTATTGCTGTTAACGAAGAGAATGAGAAAATGCTTATGATTTTTTTGAGGAAGAAAATGCTTATGATTGATCAGCTGATGTGTTGATAAACCCTCCAAATGACATTACCTCAAAGCTCCTCATAATCTCACCTCTTCTTGAGTTGTGTTTATTTGTGTTAATAAACAACTTCATCTATAACACGAGTTTTACAGAGTATTTGGTTTTTTGGACCCAACAATAGTATTTCACTTTATACCAAATAGGCCCATTACTCCATTTCGAGGGTAAGGACTAAAAACCTCTAATTAAGAGAGTACCAACTTCAGTAATCTCCCATCAGTCTCAAATGGGTTGGTTTTGGCAAACCAATTAAGCAAGGGCAGGCACACAGCACTCATAGTTATCATTGACAAACGTTTTGTTACACCAAATAGTGGGAGAAAACGCAATTGTTTAGCCAAGTTCTCTTGGCGGTATTGTGGTCATGATCCCGAAGACGACTCGTCTCCGCACCGATTGATGTCCAACTGCAATGTTTGCAAGTTAGAATCACCGCAGAGTTCCTTTACCAAAAACAAAATCAAAGTTGTCACGAACCGTAACAAACCCGAAGTTACTTTCATCGAAAAATATACAAAACTTCCAAACGGGTATTACTATTACCTTGGAAGACATAGTAAAGTTGAAGGGCCTACAATGTGCACTAGTTGATGGATCTAGAGCAAATGAACGTACTGATTTGTGGGTCTCTTGTGCTAACGGCTCGTATTGATCGGGGCTATAACCAGTCATGGGAAACTCCTGATTCGCGTATAAAGAGCCTATGCCTCGTGTTAAACAAGGAATTCCCTCTTCCTCAGTATAGCCGGGAGCTGGCTGAGCGGAGTGCAACCCTGCCATGTAATACGGATGCATAGACGACCCGTTCCTCACAGCTAACATCTACATACAGAAAATGATAAAAACCGTCATCGCTTGAATACCTTAAGAGTGAGCAATCAGTCCTGATTTTTTGCTGCGCGATATGCCACTAACGCTGTCTCATACGATATAGTACTAGTACTTTAAGTTGCAACATATAGAAAAACCATAACAATAAAGAAAAATGGCATGGCCCGAATGACTAATAGTGCGCAATCAGTCCGGATTTCGCATATCTTGTCGCAAAAATTCCAGACTGAGTAAGCAATAAATAAGGCAATAAACAACTCTGGCAAAGTCTTAGCTTTTCTTCCTACCAATTGTGAAACAAATTCAAGCTGCAAATACAAGATAATTTTTATAGTCCAATTTATAAGACTTGAACAGATGCTACAATGGCAAGGAATCACTGATCAGAATTTATAACATCTGTTCCCCCATAAATACTGATGTACCTAGCATACAAGTCAATGGTTATTGAGAATGACTATTCAGAATGAATGAATCAATCAACAGAGGCCCACAAGTGCAACTCATATAGTGAGTACCACTTAAACTTCATGGATCCATGGATCACAGAGTCTTTATAGTAAAGCATTCATGACAAAGATCAAGGTAAAAAATAATATAATACCAAAGAGTACGTACTGGAAGGGCTGCTTACGATTACGCAATGACTGCTAGAAAAAGGACTCAGTGCACTTTTTTTTTTCAGGAAACCGCGATCAGGAAAACAGGAAATAGGGCGCTAAGCGGATTGACGGATTCAGCTTCTGCGTCTAATAATCGGCCATTTTCTTTGTTTTATAAATTGACATCACTGAAACCTATTATACGAACGCTCACTAGTTCACTTTCTTTAGGATGCTAAAGAGACGCGTCTTTCCAGTTCTTTGCGAAACAATCTTCGCACGACTAAAAGAAAGCTACCAGTAAAAGTACCAAAAAAGTCCTGAATATCGTACAAAAAATAATTACCTGAACTTGTAGCTGAAGTTGTCTTAGATAGTCAATAGCATCATCCAGCATTGAGGCCTTATCTGTCTACAATTCAAACATAACTTCACTCACAACGTCTCCAAGAATTGAGAAATTGGTCACACTTCTTTGCATTTTCATATGGACTTAGCATAAACACATGAAATTTAACCTACAAAGCGTATGTATATACCTTGTTAGAATTCGGAATCAATTTCTGTAGAGCTTTCAATTTCTCGTTAATCCTCTGTCGCCTTTTCTATTATCAAAATTAACCACAATCAAACACTTAACTAAGCAATCAAACCTAAAACAGTCAGTTTTAACAGAACAATTCCAAAATCCTTCCCAAAAGAAGAAGGCAAACCTTTTCGGACATATTATGAAACTCCGCCACTCTTCCTCTCTTCGACGAGCTCCTAGCCGGTGCCAGATCTCGCGAACCGTCATTCGCAACTTGATCTCTCTACATTCGAGAAAACAACCGACTCAAAAACCTCGCAGAGAAAGGAAGTTCAAATTTCAAAATTCAACCGAAAACTAACCTCGCTCTCGGAGTCGAAATCGCCGATCCCGTCAGCAGAGGAAGCAATCGGACCGGAAGGCGCGTTGCCGGAGCGATCCGGCTCACCGGCAGCGTAACACTCGCCGGAAAAAGAGAAGTTCGAACGGTATAGCGACTCAATTCCGCCGAATTCCGGCGCAATTGGCTGGTTGTAGGGCTGAGGATTCTGCGGAGAAGAGCTCTGGAGAAGAGTGTGGAGAATGGTGGAGATCTCGTCGGAGTCGAGCGTGAATCCGGTCGGAAGAGGTGTGGAGGAAGAGCACGGATTTGGATCCGCCATGGGAGGATTGAAGAACTTGATTGAGCTCTCTCTCTCTGGAAGGTAGCGTTTCTCTTTCTTGTTTTTATGTCTAGGCTTTTTATGGTAAGCAGAAGTGATTAGTAACGAAATTTGAGCTGGCTCCCGCCTTAATTACGTTTTAGTTAGGTTTGGATGATTTTGCGTTCGGGAAATTGCGGTTTTTGCCCCTTGGTTTTGGGTTTGTTCGATTGGTGCACCATGATTAACTGTTTTTACGTTAGTACCCTTGAAAAGTTTAGATTTTCCCATTAGTGACCCGTTTTGGTTCCAATTTATTAATGTCGAGTTTATCATTGTTTTTCTTGTCTCTAAACTAGTAGAATTCTCCTAAAGTTCTCAAAATTCATACACACGAAGGACCTTGATTTGAATTTGACAGTCGAAACCATCTTTATAGTCTTTGAGTCGTTTTCTGATCCTTGCATCTTATGAGTCGAGTTATTTTCAAGTTGCACCCAAGTGAGTTCATTGAGTGGCATTCGAGCAGTGGCGAAGCCAGGGGGGTCCTGAGTGATCCCTGACCCCCTCTCTAATTTGTACTTATATTATTTTAGTATACACTTGGGACACAAGACAAAGTTGGTCTGGTGGTTTAAAAACCAACTTTTGTTTCGTGCCCCCTCACCTCGGGTTCGAATCTCACATATTGTTTTGTTCCTTCCCTCTACAAGTTTTTTTTGTTTTACTCCATTTTTTTTATCCAACCATGTATTTATGAACGATTTTTCTATTGTGTGCCCTTAGGGCACACAATAAGCAGCTAATAATGAAAATATTTGGTAAATCTTAAATTTTTTGTTTTTTAATCTTTTTTGTAACGGGTTCCCTCTTTCCTTTTTAGGGTTTTAGTTTCTGTTTTTGGTATGCTTATCATGTGCCCTTAGGGCACACAATAGAAAAACCGATTTACGAATTATAAATACATACTTACATGTATACATGTATTTTTTTGTTCTATTCTTAAAGTTGGTTTGGTGGTATTTTTTTTATATACATGTTCATAAAGATTATGATTTATGAGTATGTATTTTATTCTACAAGAAAAAAAAATCATACTTATATTTTCTTAATAACCTAAATTATATTTTTACTTGGTACTAATAATAATCTATTGTTTTCGTCCCATCTGTACTATTAGTTTGTGCCCCCTTTTTCGAAAATCTCTGACTCCGCCACTGCATTCAAGCACTGCTAAGATTTCTAGACTGGGGTTATAGAGCAAGCAAACCCTAAGGCATAACAACGCCTTGCAAGATTTTGGGCATTAATCGAAATATCATTAAACTCAAGAAGGTAATAACACCAAAAATGTCAGTTTAAGCCCTACTAAAAAAAAAGTGAAAAAAGCCAAAAAGGGTATGCAAATATCATAGATGGGCCAACAACGGGCTAGCAGATTACCGCTATACGACATAGATGGGCCAAAAATGGGCCTAAATATACCCCTCCAATTTTGTAAATTAATTATGAATATTATCATGGAACTTTGTTTGGTCATTATTTTATTTTACAATCATATCTTTAACTACATGATTATGTACGAGTAGAAAGAGTTGTTTTAAAAAAATGGTTCTTCATTATGTTTCTTTTCTCTCTTTTAAGCATGCAGGTAATGTAGACGAATTGTGTATAATATTTTACATCATAACATCTTATCATGGGTTCTTTATTGAGCAAAGAAAAAAAAAGTTATGGATTTGCTATGAGTTTGTAACAAAATAAAATTAATAAATTAGGATAATAGATGAAAGAATAGGATCACATTGCTTTATATTATTGAAATCATAAATTTGATTATTGTTATGACAATACAACAGGATCCAAAAAGTTGTCAGTCACCCCATATCAGTCGGTAGCTTTGGCTAACTTCTCACCCGCACAATAATAACAATAATAATGTCAGGCTTCGAAATCTCAATATAAAATTATATGTAACTATATATATATAATATATATCAAGGAGAAGAATGATGCACAATCTATTACTATTGTTTAGTATATAGTTTGAATGCAAGTATTTTCCATACTCGTATTCATGTTGATAAGTGTCTTTTATTTTATTTTTTGAAGGGCTCATGATATAATTATATATGATAGATCATAGAACTTAGAAGTGACCATGATACGGCATCAACATATAATTTATTTGAAGAATACACGTACATTCTGTTTATCAAAAGGAAAAAGTCTACTATTCGTAGTACGCGCGGCACGCGTGTGACATTTCAGCGACATTTCAGGGTTTCTGCAGCCTGTCTGTCAGCGCCGCCGGGGGGCCGATCCAAGGCCATGGCACGAGCCCGAGGCTCGGGGAAGAAGAAAAAGGTGCCAGCACCTAGTGGAAGCGGAACCTCCAATGATCTGGGAGGGAAAGTGGCCACTGTCTCGGACAATACCATTCGTGCAAACAACACAAGGATCCTGAGGAGCACTGCTAAAGCTTTGCAGGAAGGGAGGGATGACGAAGGAACTAAGGCCGTTGAAGATGGCGAGTTTGTTGGCGAGTCCGATAACTCACAAGCTGGTTCCACTGAAGCCGTCCCCGATTCTCAGACATCGGCTACCCCAGCTCTGGATAATGACTCTGGGGAAGCTAATGAGGTGATTGGGGAGGAGTGCCCCGAAACAGAGGAAGGAGAGTTCGTGCATGCCTCTGTGGAGCAGGACACAGGGCCTCCTGCAAACCCCATCAAGCCTTCGTACAGGGAAGCCCTCGCCGGAAACAGAGCAAATAAGGAGGGTCGAAGGCTCAACTTTGTTGAAGGTTGTCAAGATGGAATAATCAGATTCAAGAAGAAGGATGTGGAGAAGAACGTGGAGAAATGGAGGAATGCCATCATTGGAATGATGGTTGGAGGGAAGGCATCATTCAATGTTATTCAGAACTTTGTTAGTGCTCGATGGGATGTCAAAATTGCTCCAAAAATCATCCTAACTGACTCTGGCATTTTCGTTTTTAAATTTGAGCTTGCTGAAGATGTTGAGTGGGTGCTCTCAAACGGTCCATGGATGGTTGGAGGTGTGAGGCCCCTTGCTCTCAAGCGTTGGAGTGAAGGAATCAAGTTGGACCCTTCTTGTTTTGAAACGACTCAGGTGTGGGCTAGCTTTCCAGACTTGGATGTGAGATTCTTGGACGAGGACTTCTTTGAAAAAATGGGAAGCGCGTTGGGCAAGCCTGTCATAGTTGATAAGGTGACAGAAACGCAAGAAAGGCTCTCGTTTGCAAGATTATTGGTGGAAATCTCTGCTCATATGCCTCTGAGGAACATGGTATCTTTCCATGGAGAAGATGGGGAGATTGTTGATCAGAAAGTGCATTATGAATGGTTGCCGGCCAAGTGTGACAAGTGCAGTGTGTTTGGTCATAATGAAGGGGAGTGTGAGAAGAAGACGGCCTCTGTGTTCCAAAGGTTGGGGCCAAGAAATAAATACCCTCGACCTAGGAATACCTGGGTCAAAAAGCCTTCCCATAAGCCTCTTGTGGAAGCCCCAGAATCTAGCAAGGCTGCTGGCATGAGGAAGTTTTTTCAGCAAGATAAGAGGAGCTTGCCAGCCATGGAAACCCGGCCAAAACAGAATGGTAACTTGAGAATCAATGAACCCAGAGTTGAAGAGTGGGAAGTAGTCAAAGGCAAGAGCCCTAGGAGGATTCCTGAGGTGGCTGGAAATACAAAAGGCAAAGATATTCTGATCGAAAAGTCTAAGTTTGCTGCTTTGGAGGAAGAATTGGAGGACTCAGATGAAAGCCATGGAGAGGCTATCAATGCTACTGAGTTATCCCATGGATAGTGTCTCAATAGCAGCTTGGAATATTAGAGGCCTTAATGATGCCTCTAAAGGTGACTTCATCCACAAGTTAGTCATTGATAACAGTATTGATATATTAGTTTTGCTTGAAACTAGAGTTAGAGAAAATAAGATTGAGGAAGTTTCAAGGAACTTACTCAAAGGGTGGAGCCGAAGTACTAAATGCATTGGCTCCAACGGCAGAATTTGGTTATTTTGGAAATCCCACGGCAGTATTAGTGTTAACATTTTGATTGAAACGGCTCAATTAGTTCATGTCACCATCAGCTCTTCTATTCTCCAGAGAAACTTCCAAGCCTCTTTCATCTATGCCTCCAATGATGAGAAGGAACGCAGTGAGCTGTGGCACTTGATTGATAGCATAGCTGTCAATGCAAATGATCTCCCTTGGGTCCTCATGGGAGATTTTAATACAATCAAGGACCCCAAGGAAAAAGTCTATGGCAAGGGAGGTAATGCAAGTTTTTGCAAGGAATTCTATGATTGCACAAGCAAGAATGGCCTTGATGATCTTAAATTCAGTGGTGCTTACTTCACATGGTCCAACAAGCAGCTTGGAGATGACATGATTAAGTGTAAACTTGATAGAGTTCTTGCTAACCAAGAGTGGGTGGATAAATTCTCTTCCTTTTTAGTCAGGTTTGATGCCCCTAGTTGTTCTGATCACTGTCCTGGTATTCTCAAAATTGAAGGAGTTAAAGAGGTTGTAAAACCTCCTTTCAAGTTCAATAACAACTGGGCTGATCACCCTCTTTTCACCTCCCTGGTGAAGGATGCTTGGAACTGTAACTCTTTTCATGGCTACAAGATGTTCAGATTGGTGAGAAAGCTAAAGTCTCTAAAGAAGCCTCTGCAGAAGCTCAAGTCCAAGAGCCTTGATAACCAGGATGTTGAAATCAATGAGCTTCACAAGCTTTTGAGGAAGGTCCAAACTGACTTGCAAGGCCATGTTGTTAATGACAGACTTCAGGAGGAGGAAAAACAGGTGCTTGACAACCTTAGAAGTGCCATCAAAAAGAGAAGAGTGCAACATCAGCAGCTTGCCAAGCTCCATTGGTTGAAATACCAGGATTGTTGTAGTAGCTACTTCCATAACTCTATCAAACAGCGCAAGGCTCAAAATTCTGTTAAAGCTCTGGCTGATAAGGGAGGGACTACCATTACAGATGAGCAGAAGATAAAGAGCATGATTGTGGATCACTTCATGGATTTTCTTGGTAAAGAAGGCAATCACAATGCTCCAGATAACAGCATCATATTCAGTGGTCCTACTCTTGATGAGGCTGACAGAGCTAGCATGGCTAGTTTGTTTAATAAAGAAGATGTAAAAAGAGCCCTCTGGAGCATCAATAAGAACAAAGCCCCTGACCCTGATGGATATAATGCACACTTCTTCAAAAGGGCCTGGGACATTGTAGGCAATGATTTTTCAGAGGCTGTGTTGGAATTCTTTTCTAGTGGCAAGATGTTGAAAGAGCTTGGAAATACAGTGATTGCTCTTGTTCCTAAAGTTGAAAATGCTAGCACTATCTCTGATTACCGGCCCATATCCTGCTGCAATGTCATTTACAAAGTCATTTCCAAGATGATTGTTGCTAGACTCCAAGGTTTTCTCCCAAAAATTATTGATATCAACCAAGCTGCCTTCATCAAAGGGCGCAGTATTCGCCACAACATTGCTGTGTGCCAGGATCTTGTCAAAAGCTATGCTAGGAAATTCATAAGCCCACGATGTGCTATCAAGATTGACTTGAGGAAAGCCTATGATACAGTTAGCTGGAGCTTCATGTTTCAGCTCCTGGAGAAACTGAATTTCCACCCTGCCATGGTGAACTGGATTAAAGAGTGTATTTCCTGCTGTCAATACACTGTCAAGATTGGTCAGGAGCTGTGTGGGCACTTCCAGGCTAAAAGAGGGCTTAGACAAGGTGACCCTATGGCGCCTTACCTGTTTGTCATCATCATGGAGTACCAATCTAGAGCCCTGAGAGTTTCTGCTCAAGCTAACAAGATAAAGCATCATCCAGGTTGTAAAAGAGCCAACATAGTGAATCTATGTTTTGTAGATGACCTGTTCATATTCTCTCATGGAAGTGCTGCCTCTACTGTTGCTATCAAGGATGTGCTTGACCAGTTTGGTGAGATGTCTGGTCTCAAGATGAATCTATCCAAATCAAGAGTATACTATGCAGGGCTGAATCATGCTAATGAAATTGATCTTTGTGGCAGCCTTGGTATGACTAGAGGAGAGCTTCCAGTCAAATATCTTGGTGTCCCTCTCTGCTCCTCTAAGGCCCAAAGGAAGGACTTTGCTGAATTGGTTACAAAAATTAGAAACAAGGCTAATTCGTGGGCTGCTAGATCCTTGTCTTATGCTGGTAGGCTTGAGATCATCAAGGCCGTTTTCAATGGTGTGATACTTTACTGGAGCAAGATCTTCCTGTTGCCCAAATCTGTGATCAATGATCTCATCTGTGTGATGAAAAACTTCCTTTGGAGTGGTGGAAGTACAGGTACTAAAGCTCCTGTTGCTTGGAAGAAAATCTGTTGTCCTAAAAGTGAAGGAGGTTTGGGTCTCAAAGACACTTTAGCCTGGAACAAGGTGAATGTTGCTGAATTGTTGTATGATGCTATGTCCCAGAATGAGTCCATATGGCGCCATTGGGTCAACACTAACTACATTAGGGGTCAAAACATATGGGAGGTCAATAGCAAGTCCACCTCTAGTGCCATGTGGAAAGCCGTGCTTAGCTTGAGAGATGAAATTTCTGCCTCTATGGATGGTTCCAATGTGTGTATTCTGAACTCCAGACTTGGGAGGTTTGACAGCAAAGGCCTTTATGAGAGTTTGAGAAGGAAGAGAAATGTGGTCCCCTGGTCCGAGCTTGTCTGGACAAGACTCAACACGCCTAGACTATCTTTTGTGTCTTGGAAAATTCTTAGCAAGGGCATAAGTACAAGAGTTGATCTTAAAGCCTGGGGTCTTGCCACAGAGGACCTATGTGTCCTTTGTAGTGATCAAATGCAGGAAACCAGTAACCACATCTGGTTTGAATGTGCCTATTCCAAGAAAGTGATCACCATCATTTTGAGATGGGCCAGATTTGGACGCAGAAGCAGCAATATTGAGCACTGGATTGATCAGACTAAGGATCTGCAGCGCAAGAACGTACTCTTTCCATTTCAACTTATGGAATCACTGTCATTGTGTTGTTATGTACTTTGTTTGGAAGGCTAGGAATGTCATAGTGTTTAGCCAAGAAGCCATTGATGTTGAGGATTGCATATTCATGTGCCAAAACCTCATTAAAAATAGTTGCAAAGTGAGATGGAAGGCTAGGTCGAAAGATCTTAGGAGATTCTTGGAGAATTTAGAGAGTGGTGAGTATGTAAATAGCTAGCATGCTAGCGTTTTTGTAACCGTCGTTTCGTTCTAATATATTTAACCTTTTATTCAAAAAAAAAAAACATATAATTTATTTTATTAATTATTGTAATTTTATTGTTACGTTTAATTACTTCTTCTCGGGTTTCTTTACGGTTCTTTTCCCGGGACGCCTTTTATTGAACCGTTAGATTAGGGTTAGCATTAGGGTTTTATGATTCAGCTATATATATTGTAATCCTGGTATTTGGAGAGGAATCAAGAAATCATTCAGTCAAATTCTTTTA
>OZ002736.1:1339010-1363497 GCA_963924305.1 Polygonum maritimum
GATCCAGAAGCTCTTGATCATTAAAGTAGAGATGCACATTCCGAGGGTGAAGGTCTTCATCCTGGCAGTATACATCAACTAGCTGGCATAGTTGGGTCTCTGAAGTGAGCATCACCCTATAATCCCGGGAATCCTACATATGCACGAAAGTGATGACAGGTTTACATACATAAGAAGAAGACATTCAAAATGGAGGGTTGTAAGTTTGTTTTTTCTCACCCTGCGGCGGACAACTACCTCAAAGTAAGGTAGTTGTGGAGGTCTTGGTTGCACCCTTCTTAGTCCATTGGGCACAGGACGGTTAGCCATTTCGATGACAAGTTGTGTATCACAAGTTGATGAGAAAGCGATGACAAGATTGGATTCAGAAAGCGATGACAAGTTTCATAGTCGGGTGCACTCTATTTATAATGCCTTCTTTTGGGGTAATGCATTGATGATGGGATGAGGATTCAGAACCTTTTTAGGTATGATGCCTATGTACAAAACTAGATTATTTGTGGTCAATGCATCTTAAAGAGTAGCTATTTTTGACCACACCGTACCCCCCCTAGAGGTATGACATGTCTTGTCATCTGCTGAACAGTGATGGTTCACTTATTAAATGAAATCGATGACAAGGGTAGTTTCTATCTGTTTTCAATATGCAAAATCATGTCATAACTGAGAATTCCAACTAGTCTTCAATATACTACACAAAATCATGCTAAATACTATAAAAGCTCCAATATACTACACAAAAAAACAGTGATTCATTTACCAAAAAGTTGTCATCTTTGTTCACACAAAAAACTGTCATGCATTTTACCAAAAAGGTGACATGCCCCTAATATACCAAAAAATCATATCAGTGTTCATCACTGAGACACAATACTAATATACCAAAAAATAAATCAGTGTTCATCACTGAGAATATTGAAATCCCGAATATCTAAAGCAAACTACTATTTTGTACTAAAAGCAGCAGATAGATGACAAGTCTTCAAAGCTAGTAGTTGATGACAAGTCCTGGCAGCACCTATGTCGCCTTGGTTTTATACTTGATGCAAAGCTTTCCTGCAGATGGGGGAGCTGAGGGGCATCTCTTCTTGTTGTGTCCATCCTTCCCACAGAGGCTGTACTTGTAGGCTGAGGGCTGTCCCCTCTTCCTAACCTCCTTTTTGAATTCTCTTAAAGATGGCAACCTCTTCACCCTTGGCCTCCCAACTTTCCTACTGTTTTTTGGTGGTAAGCATGTCATATGTTTAATGGCATCTGACACATCCCAAGTAGTCTTATAGGGTAAAGGGTACAGGGTCTCTTTGTATGCATTCAACCAATAGCTACTTTTGAAGTGGTCATCTATGAAGTCGCCCACCCTATATTGCATTTTCTGAATTGCACATATGGCATGTGTACATGGATAGTGGTCCAAATCAAACACCCTACAACAGCAGGTCTTTTTGGCAAGATCAACAATTCCAGAAAATGTGCCCCCAGTAACTTGGAACTGCGCATCATTAAGGGGTTTGATATCATACCTTGATGACAAGTCCAATCTTGCATTTAATATGTCGATGACAACTTCACTAGGTTGTCCCTCATAAGCAAGGGCCTTTGTTCTGCGCTCATAGAACCATCTTGTGACCATATGAACTCGAACAGTGCAACCAATTGGTAGGACCTAGCAATCTTGAGAGCTGAGTTCACACACTCGGAGTTGTTTGTTGTCATCATGTTGTACCTATCCCCTTCACAATGTGCCCTGCTCCACTTCTTGAAGTCTGCATCAGTGAGATACTTCCCCATTTCAGGATTTAGTCTGCATATATCATTGAAATAACCATCAAACTCCATTGTGGTGTAAGCATCTGCAGCTTGGTTGTACAAACTCATCAATCCACTATCATGAAATCTGGTTACAAGGTTCTGTTGTAGATGCCTTTTGCAACAGATGTGCTTAGCTGAGGTATACACTGTCGATACCGCCTTCTTTATGCTCTTGTGCCTATCTGATAGTATCATCAACCCTGGAGTGTTTGGCACCACATTCAGTAGTTGCTGGAAAAACCAAGTCCATCCAACATCATTCTCTGTTTCCACTATAGCAAAGGCTAGAGGATACACTTGGTGGTTGGCATCTTGCGCCACAATTGTAACTAGGGTCCCCCCATACTTACCATGCAGGAAAGTTCCATCCACAGACACGACCTGCAACATTTTTTTGTAGGAAAACGGGAAGAAGTGATGACGAGTTTACACAGATAGCAGAAATGATGACAAGTTCACACTGAGAACAGAGAGAGCATAATTGATGAAAAGAACATGCAACAAGAAGAGCAACAGGTGAAATTACATGCAACAAGAACGCAGGGAGCAGAGAGAGAGTATAAGTGATGACAAGTACACACTATTGCATACCTTCTCATAAAAGCGATGACAAGTATACACAGAGCACAGAGCGCAGAATTGATGACAAGTACATCAATGACTAGAAGTGATGACAACAATAATACATACCTTTCTCATAAAAGGGAAGCCTCTGATAGACACTCCATATGCGATGAAGATAGATTTGAAGCGGTCTGTCTCCTCGTCTATAACCAGCTTTGTGTATGTACTTGGATTCACTTGTGTTAGGACGTGGCAATATGCAGGTAGCAATGCGTAGTTCTCTTCTGGGGAGCCTCTGATTAGCTCTTGAGCTTTCTCCCTTGCTTTCCTTGCTTTCCAGTAACTTATTCTCTCATGCAGCTCCTTTTGGACATCATTCTGAATCTGGTGCACATCAGGGCCATCCTTCACACCTTCGAACCTGCAATTGACCATAACATTTTATTAGATGACAGGGCTGTATTCCTTTAGTTATTAGAGAGCTGATGACAGGACAACGCACCTTGTCTTAATCTGTTCAGCGACAGTGAGGTAGGATGTTTTGTGGTGCTTTTGGAACCTGGTTTCAAAGGGACAGGTGTGCTTGTACGTGTATTTCCTTATTTGGAAGTAGTCAGCGTCTTTCACCTTTGTGGCTAGCAATAACCAATTGCATTCCTTGACCACACACACAACCTTGTAGATTTGTGTTGTGGACTTGTACACTTTGTACCCAAACCTGTCTCTTAAGGCTTGCTTGGAAACAACAGATTTCAGCTCATCTTTTGATGGATATAGCTGCCCCACTTCCAAGAAGTCATTGTTGGCTGTCATGTCATCACCATAATCTAATATTTCTGGCATCTCGTCATCACCATAAACATGCATCTCAACAAACTCAGGCTCCTCTCCAACTACCATCAACCTGTCATCAGATGCAGCTACACCAACATTATCCACCCTGTCATCCATTGCAGGGTTGTCATCAACATTTTCCAAACTGACATTCATCTCAACATGCACCTTGTCATCTGTTGCACTCCCCCCAGTTTTCAAGGTCACATACAAGGGCATCTTCCACTGTACCTTAGGGGAGTCATTTATCTCCAGGAATGACACCAAGTCATCCTCATTCTCAACTGTGTAAGGCTTGCCAACTACTTGGAAGGGATTCAAGTGAGTCAACAACAATCCCTTGCCACCAGTTTCAATATTACATCTTTTCATGATTGTTGAGCTCAACTCTTCTAATGTCATGCCATCTTTCACGACCACTGCTTTGTAGTTCACATCACCAACATATTTGCCTTCACAGTCCCATCCCCCACCAAAATAAACACTTAGGAGTTTCATTTTTATTGTCCTGCCAGATTTACAAATAGTAAAACAAACGTTGTCATCACACACCAACAAAGGATATGAACGCCTAGCAAAAGTTGTCATCACATGAGCATGCACTGTATACATAAAACAAGGAAACAAGCATTTAATATGCTATTGTCCTCACTTCATTTAATGATGCCAGTTAAAACACGTCATCACATTCAAACAATTTATTAATCAGTCAAACATGTCATCATATCATAACAACAACGACGAAAAACACGTCATCACATCCAGGTTTTTGTTTGCAATATAGGCGATGTCATCATGTGTCATCACATAACACGTTCATGTCCCCCATATCTTGTCATCACATTCAAGCATTGCTCTCATTCACCCTTCCCTCGTCATCACATATCCACTTATCACAATAATCCATTGAAGTGATAAGCAGAACACACTGTGTCATCCAATAACCTCGAGTTTTCACAAGGTCTCGAGTGTTTTTACCTTGACACAGCGTTGGATTTCGGAAGCAAGAGGCGGACTCAGGACATGGAACTCCGTAGCCCATACGAACCTGTCATCGTCTTCCCAACCTTCAATCGATCGTTCCTCACGGCGTCATCACTCCATCGTTTGAATCGCTTGCCCGAATCGCGTGTTTGGGGCGCCGAATCTCGCGACTTTCGCTGGCCGCAATGGATGACGATGGGGTTGCGGGAAGTTAGCTAGGGTTTTGGGAGAGGGAGCTCATTAAATGTGACGGTGGCATGGGCGTAATTTTCCGCCTCCCTATGGGGGCAATTTCGGCAAAAGGCCTATAGGAGCTCATTAAATTTCCGCGCCCCCTATTTGCTCCAATTTTGGCTGCCCGCCACCCACACACCCATTTTCGTCGATTTTATAAGTAAATTACGTAGCAAAATTACGTAGGAAAATTGCTACGTAAATTTTTTGGTACATACCTTTTTTTACGTAACAACTTTTAAATATGTACCAAAATTTGCTACGTAAGTACTCCCTCCGTTAAGAAATACATGTCGTTTTAGAGTTTGTCTTAAAAATTAAGAATTCAAATGAATTGACTTATGTACCCTCAATCTTAGGAAGATCTTTTATTTTCTAGTATTGATTTAAGTAATTGTTTTCAATTGGTGGGGATAATATTGGAAAAATGGTGTTAAAATATCTAAAATGACAAGTATTTCTTAACAACTCAATCAGCCTAAAACGACAAGTATTTATTAACGGAGGGAGTATATTAAAAGGTATGTACCAAAATTTACTTAGCAAAATTTACATACCTTTACGTAGCAAATTTCAATCTTTTAATTTACTTATAAATTTTCAGTTATTCAAAGAATGGATAAATACTGTTGATAAGGTAGTTAATTAAAAGATTGAAAATTTACGTAGCAAAATTGTTTTTTGATAGTATGGATAATATTGTTGATAAGGTAGTTAATTAAAAGATTGAAAATTTACTATGTAGTAAAATTATGATAGTTAATTAAAAGACTTTAAAAATTATTTTGGTTAAATATATGGTGGGGCCAGAATCAACGTGGTGGCTCGAAAACGGTCGGCTTTTATAATATATATTGATATTGATTTGATTGGTTGAAATTTTATTGGTAATTGGTAACCCTACGTTACAAATTTCCTTATCTATTGATTATCGTTTTAGTTTTTCCAAATAAAAAAAACTTTAAATTTTATACATAACTTTTCTAGAAATCTTCTTATTTATTAATTTCCATTTTAATTTTGTTCTACAAAAAAAAAATTAAACTTCAAATTTTATACATAATGTTATTAGAATTCTTATTATATACTAATTTTTATTTCAACTCAGTCTTAATGTTTTAATAAAATTGCACCTTGATCAAAATCTTAAATTCAATCCAATGCCTTTTATTAGCCAAAATTAGATTATTTTAATAAAAAAAATCTTAATTTCCAACAAATCCAACCAGGTAACCATTGTCGAAATCTTATACAATTAATGATAGTTGGCTTGGAAATTTCGACAAAAAAAATGATAGTTGGGAAATAACGCTTCACACAAAATTGTACTCCCTCCGTTAATAAATACTTGTCGTTTTAGGCTGATTGAGTTGTTAAGAAATACTTGTCATTTTAGATATTTTAACACCATTTTTCCAATATTATCCCCACTAATTTAAAACAATTACTTAAATCTATTCTAAAAAATAAAAGATCTTCCTAAGATTGAGGGTGTTAAAGTCAAATCGTTTAAATTCTTAATTTTTAAGACAAACTCTAAAACGACATGTATTTCTTAACGGAGGGAGTATATAGAAGGAAACATATGTTGTACAAAAGGAGTATTTTCTGACAAAAACACTCATTTTCTAAACATCTTCTAATCGTCTCTATCAACATTTCTCATTCAACCTCGCTCAATCATCATTGTCACTAGAGATGGGCAGAAGTGTGGGCCGGCCCAAACCGGCCAAATACATGTGGGCCCAAAAAGCCCAGCTGGGCTAAAACATCCAGCCCATGGGCCGGGCCCGGGCTAGAGTAATAGCCCAGCCCGAACCAGCCCAGCTCGGATTGGCCCAGCCTGGTTGGCCCAATAATAATTATTATAATATATATTTATATTTTATTATAATATAATGTTAAAAAATATTATTTTAAAGGAATACCCATTTAAAATTTCAATTAAAGGATAAGGCTTTTAAAAGAATCAAACATTGTAAGTGTTATATAATGCTAACAACTCCTCACTACTCTCAAAATTTCCAATGTGGAATTACATTTGTGTAGTAT
Organism: Polygonum maritimum; assembly: GCA_963924305.1. Lineage (NCBI taxonomy): Eukaryota > Viridiplantae > Streptophyta > Magnoliopsida > Caryophyllales > Polygonaceae > Polygonum > Polygonum maritimum. The sequence goes on from OZ002736.1 coordinate 1,345,488, forward strand.
AAATGTGCATGAAGTGATACAAAAGCTTCCCACATTGAAAATTTTGAGAAATGGAAGAGTTGAGTGGTATTATAAATACACATGCTCTAATAATTTTTCGTATATGGTCTTTTGAGTTGGGCTCTTAGTAGAGCACTTGTTTTAGGTCAGTAATTAGTAAATATCTAATATGATATTTAATATTAAACATCTAGAAATTTTTGGTACATTTCACTTAAAACCGAATCGAAATTGAAAAAAAAAAAGAGCCGAACTACTTCAGGTCGGTTTTTTATTTTTTTTATTTGGTAATGGGCCACCCACCACGAAACTGGCCACCACGCCACGAAACTGGCCGACTGCCACAAAACCGGACCAGGCCTTCTTATGTGGGCCCAGCCCGTAGCCCGACCCGCTTCAGCCAGGATTTATACCAGGTCGGTCCTGGGTCCGGAATGTCTGGCCCGGCCCAATTGTGGCCCGGCCCGTGTCCGTCACTCTAGTGATCTTGACTCTCGATCGAGCCCTCGTCTAGGTAGTGAGGGTGTTTTTAAAAAAAAAACACAAAATCTTTGGGAAGACCCCACCACATCAAACCCTAAACATTGCCTTAGAATAAGGTGAAACACCCCCATGTGAGAACTAACACTGTTTCCCCTCTTTTCCTTGGTTCCCATCTTATCACTCAAAGCCAACCCATCTCACATCTGCCTTCCTAGCTACCTCAATACGGGGAAACCAAATCACAATATTAATCATATTGTAATACTCCTTGGCAGTTGATGAGGTGGGTCAATCTCTCAATACGCAACTAGCTCATACATCTTTAGTTGAGTGTTACTACTGACCTACCCTTTCTCTTCCTCCTCATCAAACAACCACAAAAAGGAGGCGTAATAAAACCATCGCATATAATCTAACACAAATGGACTATTCTATTCCTCCCAAAGTGCAAGATCAAGAGAAGATGGAAGAAGCTATGATTTCCAACACCACACAATCTCTCTCCCCAACTCCAAAACCATGGAAACTCTACCAAAACCCCATATTCACCGACGGCGTCGAAACCACAACAAACTCAACGTACACAGATCTAGAACACGCCAACGCCGAGATCATTGACCTCAAAGCGCAACTCCAATTCGAGCGCGGTTTGCGAGAGAGAATGGAGTGTCATACCAAGACTCTTTGCAACGAGCTTGAGAAGGAAAAGCGGCTGCGAGAAGCCGCCGAACGGGTCAACGACGAGCTCGGTGTCCGGGCATTGGGCCACGAGGCCGAGATTGGTAGCATCAGGCGAGTTGTTGACGAAGAGAAGAAGATGATGAGGGTGGCCGAGGTGTTCCGAGAAGGTAAAGTTCAAGAAAAGCCTATGAATGAGAATGTGAGGAGGAGGAGGAAACAAGATGATGACGGTTATGGCGGTCATGCTGGGGTCTTTGTTTCTCCGATCTCGGTACTGAGGAGGTCGGATTCGCCGGAGCCGGAGAACCCGCATATCAAGAGGGGGATAAAAGGGTCAGTGGAGTTCCAGAGAGTTGTGAAGGCAATGTGTACCAATAAGGCCAATAGTAAGCACTTGGGTGGGAGTTACAAGCTTGAATGTCAAAAGGCTCAGCTCAAGATTCTGCTGAAACAGAGGAGTCCTGTTCGGCAAAACAGCTATTTTATCAGTTGAGCACTTAAGCTCCGTATTTGGATTGTTCATCTGAATAGGGCAAACCGTCGTACTGGAGTCTCGAACTCGAGACCTCATGATACTACTATGAATGCTCAATCAGTGAGCTGATGCGCCATGCGCCTTAATGCTCATGTATGGTAAGCATTTTTTGGTTCGATTAATCGTTTTTGAATATTTTCAGTAGTTACATTGTGATGCAATCTGTTAGCAGTGAGTTGATTGCTTTTGTTGCTGAGATGAGTTACAATTAGTTACTTGAATTTGCTCATCGATCTAGTCTAAGCTAGAATTGTCAGAACAAAAGAAAAAAGGAAACAATTTACGAGAATTTTAAAGGACAAGGTAGCTTTGGATCTGTACTTGTGTCAGATATATAAATGTAGAATTTAATTGCTTGGATTGGAATCTTGATCTTGAGATTTGGGCATATTAATATCTCCATTTTCCAGCCTACTTCCAATCTCATTTATCTCGTGATGGGGAGTTAGTGGAGTTACCATCTTGCTCTCCTCGTCAATTTTGGGTGGGGGCTACCTTACTTGTATAGTTGTACGTAGACAGGTCAAACGGGTCGTTTGGATCGGATTCGTTCGTTTTATACTTTATACAGTTATTTCGGGGTATGTTCGAATCGGGTAAGCTACTAGCCTATAAATTATGTTACTTTGCATCTATCGGCCCATTGCAGAAAATTATGCTCATTGAAACCTCACAAATTTAAAGAATACTACATGTATTATTATATATCGCATCACCATCTATTATACTGTATATAACTCAGAGATCCGAAACGTACCCAATCAATCAATATAATCACAGACCACATTCCCAATAACACACTAATAAACAGATGATCGAACGCCTCCATTCCCACTCAAAAAAATATGTGCGTACGTTTAAACTAACAAAGCAACCAGCACCGTACAAATGATGAACCGATTCGCTTCCCATGGACCTCTCTCCTGCAATTCAATTCAAACGGCTACATTAGTTTAATTTGATCAAAACTCAATACTGTACAATGTCTCATAAAATTGTGGAGCACTACCGCCTCTAGTTCGAACAAAAAAAAATTGTGGAGCATAATGCCAAAAGACAATATTCTAAAAAACGCTAGGCAAGATCCTAGACGGAGAGGGACCGCCTAGTGCCTAGGCGGCCTAAACGGCTGCCTAGACGGTCTAAACGGATACATAGACGCTGCCTAGGCTGGTTATAAGGCTAGGCGGATGGGGACCGCCTAACACCTAGAAGGAACAGTGGCGAAAGGTAAGAGCTCACCGTTGCATCGGAAATCGACAAGTAACCCGTCGACGACGGTATGACCGGTGGGGGCGGAGGCTGCTTCTGGTCTTCCGCATTCCCTCCACCCCCGTCGCTGACCGCTCCGGATCCGGTGGAGTTCCCGAGCGCCTGAACTCCGGCAACCCCCAACGAATACGCGGGCGTCCCGTGCGGCTTGAAGAGCCCATAGTTCCTCTCCGACGTCGGCCCAGGCTTCATGTCCTCATTAAACAGCGCAAAGAGAAAGACATTAAGATCCGTGTCCGGCCTCATCGGCGTCCCTTTGTTCCGGTCCATCAACCTGATCAGGTTCCCGTTGTACTTCCTGGCATTATCCGGGCTAGCCCCGACCTCGTCCGCGTCCCCCTTGGACGGCCACCCGGTCTCCGAAATGTGAACCGGGACCTTCTTGAACCCCAGCGAGGCCAAGGCCGTGTAAACAGCGTCGATTTGTGCGAACAGCATGTTATCGTAGTGGAGCCCGGAGTTGGGATCCACGACCCCCTCGTTCGGCTGAAACAACACGAAATCGAGCGGGATTTGCTTGGGACTTGCCTTGTACGCGAAGAAAGGGTACGCGTTGATCAGGAACGGGGACCCGGTCTTGGCGTGGAAGCTCAGGATCTCGGTGAAGAAATCCGTGAGGTCCGGGGAAAACGCGCCCGCGGAGGGAGGGTACGAGGTTTCAAGAACCGAGAGCGAGTGCGTGGTCGTGACGGCCACCTGCTTGAAAGTGCAAATCTTCTGTTACAAAATCGTGTTTCCAAATTGTGTTCTTGGATTATGATTAACAAAATATTGTCACGATTTTGGATAAAACCGGCGATTTCAATATCTAATTCCTAATAATATTATTATACGTTCCTTTATAATTGAATAATATGTCAAAAATTATTATCGATCGTGTCCCATTTAGAATACGCGCTGTTGGGCCCATAAATATCGGATGGCCCAGTAGTCACAAAGCCCAAAACATAACAGGCCCAAGACACATCGAGATGACATCCCACAGATATTAAGAGACGGTATCTAGATACGGTTATCTAGAGATGGTTATCTAGAGATGGTTATCTAGATACGGTTATCTAGAGACGATTATCTAGATACGGTTACCTAGAGACAGTTACCAGGTCGTGCTAGAGGAGGGGTCCGAAATCTTAGCATAGGGAATATATTAGATCAAAAGATTTTTCTATAGACAGTTATGTAATATTGGCTTCTGTTCAAACTCAAGAAGAATACGCTCTGTAATTGAATCCAACTCTTGAATTAATTGCCCGATCTAGGCTAAATCTCGTCTTAATCTTGTGTACGAATTTTAGCTCCAACACGCGCAACAATCTAGTTTAGATAGATAAACACAAGCAATACCTGCTTGTCGAGTTCGAGCGAGACGAGCGCGGAGTGAACGCTCTGCATGGCGGGGAGGAGGTTTCGGGTCGAGACGGTGTCGTTGTAGGTGAGGACCTCGTTTCCGACGACAATGGCGGTGATCTTGGTGGCCGGGAGGTGGGGCTGGATGTTGCGTTTCAGCCAGTCGCGTGCCGGCTTCAGGTCCTTGATCTTGGGGAGCATGCCGTTGGGGATGCACACCATGAACTCGACTCCGGAGTCAGCAAATGCTTTGAGAATGGACGGGTTGGCGTCATAGAGCTTGACCTTGGTGGCGCCGAGTGACTTTATCAGTGGGACTACGTCGTCCGGAGACGGCAGGTTGTCGGCGATCTGACCGTAGTTTATTCCCAGTGGCAGAGCCGTGGCCGGAAGTAGAGCAACTAGTGAACAAAATCAAGAAAATGAAAGAAAAAGAGATTGTTAGACTAGTAGTAGAAGACTATAGTACCTGTTTTTGACCCAAAAAAAAGTACCTGTTAAGATGAGAAGATATGATATGCAATCCATGGCCATGGAAGTGGCCAACTGATGATTTGGAGAGGGGAAAGTGATGGTTTTAAGTTGATAATCGCGCAAATTGACGATTTTAAGTTGATGGTTTGTTAGGGAAGATTCAAGTCCGATCCACTTGGTTAAGTGATGGGAAAATCAACAAGGGAGGTTTGAGGTTTGTTGAAGGGAATTAGTGATGGTACTTTACAGAGCAAGGACGATGGAATCAATGGAATGAGAAGGCAGGCAGGCAGCATTGAACAAGGCACCGTATAGAATTTCTGTTGCTTGTTGCTTTTCTTTTCCTTTTGTTCGTAGTATTTTTTTTTTCATGTGTTAATTTAATGCTGCCACTTTACTTGTTGTTTCTGATCAGACCATAAAATCACGTCGAAGTTATAACTCATAGCATGACTACTCTGTAACCAATTTCTTACTCGGTAACGCCATGTGTGACATTGTAAGGATACCATTTTCTGTATCTATCATTTTTATCCTCATTTTCTTGTGTAGTGATGCTCACACTGGTAAGTGGTAAGTAGTGTACCAATTCAGGGTAACTTTAGTCAATTTTCACATAATTCAGTCCGGACCCCAGACTCACTGACCGGGCTGCGAGGCCCCCGTGCTATCCGTTGTGTGATTCAGATTCAAGGTACGTTAACACTCCAATATGGGATCTCCAATAGGGTTTCATTTTAAGACGAACTACAAATACAACCAATGTGGACAATTGACGTTGAAACTACAATATCGGGCAATTGATGTCTCAATCTACTTTATAGTCGAAACCTACCGAACAAACCATGGGCCAAGTACATAAGCTTGGTTTATAGTTCAATTGCTTATAGAGCATACCTTCTTTGTCCAAGCATGGATAGTGATTTGATGTGATTGTGAATATAGTGAAAGAAGGTGATTGTTTGGCGTTCACAATATGCATATCTTTCTTCCCAACTTTATCTTTTCTGGGGTTTATTATGTATATGATTCGGCTTTTTCCAATATAGCATTTCCATTTGCTTATACATTGGGTTTCTTCGATCTCTTTCTCTTCTTTTTTGTTTGCCCTGCATACTTGTTAAGCAATATAAGCATCTTGTTGCATCTAACACTTCAGATTAGGTATTAGTCAGTGGTAAAGCACTCCTCTTCAAGCTATCTCAGAGCATCATGTCCTACAGCAAAACTACACCGTTACTCTATGAAGTTTTCTTTATATGAATTCTAACAGCTCGATTAGCAGTGTGTGAATAGCACCAGTTCTCTTCCTACAGCATGTTGAGAATATTTTCTAATAGGATAGTTCAACAAGTCCAAATTTGAATCTTGAAACCACCTGCTCCAATAAGTATCACAATTCATCTTCTTTTAGTTACATTTACATCCACCATTTGATGGAGGACTCTGAGAATTACATCAAATGGGAGAGGCTGACGTGTCCCAAGCCCTAGCCCCTAAGACCACTCTAGGAGTTGCTAGCTACCTCATTGCAAGACTTCAACTAGCTCTAAACCAATAAGTATGCATTTGCGCAAACATTTCAAGCATTCAATCTACCCCAAATTCTTTAGTTTTGCAGTGTTTTCACATGCATATTGCTTCGATCCATATGGACAATACCGTATGGAAAAATAGATGAAATCAGAGTCACAACTCCAATCACCGCAGAACAGGCCGAGAGAAATCAATATGACACACCTAGGACAGCTAGCGACTCTTAGCCTACCTGGCTCCAGCACGATCAATGTGACACACCTAGGGCAGCTAGCGACTCTTAGGAGTCTTAGCCTACCTGGCTCCAGCACGAATGAATACATTCACAAGGACATAGACATACTACTTGCATCGTCAGAATATTTGGCACTCATCAAATCATAACTTAGGTAGCAGTAACTCAGAGTCTATTACTGCATCCCACTTATTGAGTTATCGTCCCATTCACTAGCATGTCTATGCTTCACCTTTGGTGAAACTAAATTATGATGCTTCAAATTAACCTATATCTGAATTGATTCTACAATAGTGTTTGCAGAAGTCATGAATCAATTTCATACACACAACTAATTAAGCAATGATACAAGATGCAGAGTGCAAGCACTATTTAATTAAAGCTCGTCAAGCACTGACAAAATTGAATAGCTAAAGCACACACAAAACACAAGTCTAGTCTAATTTTTCATTAACCAGCAGAATCCATCCAATAAGAACATCGATGCATTTGCAATGTGCAAATAGCGTATACCTCAATTGCCAAATTCTCACGGCAAAACATGGAAAACAAGTCCTCTACCACGCTAAATCGCAATGTGAGATCAAATAAACCAGAAACAAAGGCGGTCAAAACTTTTTCCAAAACAAAATGATCCTCAGAACAAAAACTCTCTATTTGATATCCATCAATTCCCGCGGAAACAATACGTGTAATCAATCACCTGTGTGCAGTCACCAAAGATTCAATGAACTTCAATCCATCAAATCTGGGAGCAAACTTCTCCTCTCTCGCAAAAACACGTTCATTCCCCGCCCCTCCAGTAGAACGAGAGCCCCTCTGCAATTAACAGATCCACTACCAGAATTCATCTCCTCGTCCATTCAATTTCAAGATTTGCATACAAATTGCAAATCTCGACAGCAACTCAAACTCGAACCCTAAAATAAAGCCTGAAGGCAAACGAACACATTCAGAAGCTCGAGAGGGCCGTACCTGGATATCGGAACGACCTATAACGACGTCGTTCTCGCCGGCGGAGCAATTTCTCTTCAATCCATCAAATCTGGGAGCGAATTTCTCTTCTATCGGAGAAACACGTTCATTCTCCGCCCCACTAGTAGAACGAGAGCTCCTCTGCAATCAACATTCCATCATTCTCCAATCACTAAACAGATCCAAATCCACTACTAGAATTCATCTTCTCGTCCATTCAATTTCAAGACTCGCATCGAAATTGCAAATCTCGATAGCAACTCAAACTCAAACCGAAAAATCGAACACATTCAGAAACTCGAGAGGACCTTACCTGGAAATCGGAACGGCCTGAAACGACGTCGTTCTCGCCGGCGGAGCAAGAGGAGAGAGCGACCGTGGAAGCGGCCAGGAAGGAAGCAAGGACGGCGCTCGAACCCCTCATGTTTGAGCCGGAAAGGAGAAGAAGCTTCTCGAAGACGATAACGGAATGCGATGGCGAAGAATTCCGACGGTTTAAATCCGCCGTCGATTCTACGCCTTCGCCTCTTCACGCTTCCCGGTGGCCGTGGCCGCGGCCTCTAACAAAACAAACGCTTTCCCTTTGAAGAAGGGTTGGGTTGAAAGGACGGAACCGAGGGATTTTATTATGTGGATTTAAATGCGGGGGTTTAAATCCGGGGAGAAAGGTTGACTTTAATTGGTCCGGTAGATGAAGGGCACGTGTATGGTCAGGATTGGGGAAGTGGTTGCAACTTACTGTTGCTTTACGAGACCGCTACGTGCTTCCATGGTGCTGGGCCGGTGGCTGGCCTGACTTGTTCAATCAACAGGTTGTCATCCGACTATAAACTGGGTTTTTTTAATCATTGACTAAAGTAGGTTGAACCGTTGAACCACCGATACAGGTTGGGTTTAACTGAACAAGGATCCTCTGGTCCCTTTTTTTTTTTTTCGATCAAGGGGAGAAGACCCCATTTAATTAGAAGAAATAGCAATTACAGATCGTGATTGACCAAATCCACAAACATCAGAGGCAAGCAAAAGAAGAGTCTCTGGCGGGGCAGAGCTTAAAACATGAACACCTAGGGGATGATCGTGGGCCAGTCCGGCGAGCGCGTCCGCCACCTTGTTGGCTTCACGGAAAGTATGCTGGAATTGGAGCGACCAAGTCCTGCGTAAAAAGCCTTGGCACTGGTGAACCAGGCTAGATAGGGGGTGGTGAGGTGGGACGTCGGAATGAAGGAGACGAACAGCGAGAAGGGAGTCGGACTCCACGCACACTTGGCGGCAACCCTGATCCCAGGCAATCTGCAGCCCATGGAGGATGCCCCAGAGTTCAGCGACAGGGACTGTAGCAGCGCCAAGATTGCAAGTAAAACCCATAACCCAGTCGCCGGCGTCGTTACGTAGAACTCCTCCTGCAGTGGCTTTGCCGTTAACGACCGAGCCATCGGTGTTCAGTTTGAACCACCCACTTTGCGGCTTAATCCATTGAACCAGGATCTCTTCTCTGTTTTGATGTGGCCCTCGGTCCCGGTGTTCAGGGCAGTAGCTTTAACGGTCTCGGTGGCATAGCGGAGGATGAAACTTGGCGCATTTGGAGGGAGAGGATCGTTGCGGAAGACTCGACCGTTACGTCACTTCCAAAGCCACCAAACCGCTATGGAAAACGGGATGGCACTTGGGATGTCCCCTTGAAGGACAAATTCATTGCGCAGGTTCTTGAGAACCCAGTTCAGAGAGTCGAGGCCGATGAAGGAGCTGAAGTCGGCCGTTGGGACGAGATCCCTCCAAAGGGATTTGGCGAGGGGGCAGTCGCGCAAGATATGAATGATGGTCTCCTCGCTGCTGTTACAGGCCCCACAGGCCGCGGAAGGGGCCATGTGACGCCTGTGCCTTTCCGCGTTGGTCAAGAGACGTCCTCTTGCAGCCAGCCAAAGGAAACACCTAACGCGCTCCGGGACTTGGACTTTCCAGATAAGCTTGTACAGGGAGCAGAGGAGTTGAGGCGGTCGCCGCTCTTGGGATTGAAGGCGATACGCGCTTGAGACGGAGTATTCACCGTTAGGTGTCGGATTCCAACACAGGCAGTCTTGGGTTCCTGCATCCGGGAAAAGGCTAACATTAGCAAGTTTAAGAGAGATGTTATTGGGGAGAGAGTTACCTAGGATGCTCCAATTCCATCCTCCCGATGGACTCCAAAAATCACAGACACGCCTATTGCGAAGGCCGGGATCGATATCATCTCCAAGTTGGTCGACCAAAGGGATGGCGTCCAGCCACGGGTCTTCAAAGAAACGGACTGAGTCGCCTTTCTTGACGAGCCAACGAGCGCCCTTGTAAACCACCTCCTTTAGGCTCCAATTTATCCCACGCCATAGAGTAGAAGGATTGCAGCTCGTAGTTCGTTGGACTTTCCCGGAAGTAAACGTGAGGCCATATTGGTGGAAAATAAATAAAAAATAAATAATAGACTACCATCTTTTAAAAAATATAATAAATAAATCTGTTGTAACCAATCAAAATGAGTGGACCACAAAGGGACCATACAAAAGGGACCAGGAGATCCTCGGTGGGTTTAACTAGGTGGGTCAATCGGGTGGGTCGGGTCGGGTCGGGTCATTAAGGATTTGGGTCAATCTGAATTCCGGTTAAATACGGATATTTTAAGAAGTGGATCAAATCATGTTAGACCATTTTGGGTCGGGTATTCAATTAATCGGGTAAAGTCTGATCGGGTATTCTGTACCAATTTACAATCATTGTGGTTCATGATTGCACCAGTTTGAATAGGCTAAGAATCATTTGTAAGACCATCTACTTTAACGATTTTTAGCAGATGGTTGCATTATTTAAGCAATTTGAAACTTTATTGCTTGCAGTTATGAAAAGCAACAACCCCTTTTGTAATTTGAGCATAAACATTTGTTTTAGTCTTTGAGCTCGTAAGCCTCTTTACATGATATCACAATGTGAGAAAAAAAAGATCATTTTACAACAAGAACGATAGAATTGTGGAAGGAAAAGAAAGCGAATTAGAATCAAACAAAACCAATGTACGTAGGCCAAGACTTAAGAGGAAGCACTACTGTGAAGAGACACCAAGGATGCATAAACACCACCTTTGATACGAAGAAGAGTTTCATGCGTTCCTTTCTCTGCAATAACTCCATTCTTCACTACTGCAATAACATCTGCATTCTTGATGGTGGACAAACGATGAGCTACCACAATCGTGGTCCGGCTCACCATGACTCGATCAAGTGCGTCTTGAACCACCTTCTCGGACTCAGCATCTAGTGCACTCGTGGCCTCGTCCAATAGTAGTATCTTCGGGCTCTTCACTATGGCACGAGCAATGGCGACTCGCTGCTTTTGTCCTCCTGACAAATGAGTTCCTCTTTCCCCAACTAATGTGTCATATCCCTACAACCATCGCACAAAAAGTCTTGGATTAATTATACTACATTGGAATGAGCTGTTTTTTTTAACTAGCTTATGGTTTTTTTTAGATAATGAAAAGAATTAGGGTCGTCATAAATACTATTTCGGCTCGCTTAGAGCATCCACAAGGGATGAGAGCAAACCAACTCTAAAGAGAATAGAGCAAACCGCCACCTTGAAGTCTCGAACCCGAGACCTCATGGTACTACTGTGCCAAGCGCATTAACTTTTGGTATGTTACAAGTTGTACCTGTTGCAATGCGCTTATGAAATTGTGAGCATTAGCGGACTCTGCAGCTTCGGTGATCTCAGATTCGGTGGCGCACCCTTCTTTCCCATACGCAATGTTGGCGCGAATGGATTCGTTGAACAAAATAGGCTCCTGGCTCACTAGACCCATTTGTTGCCTCAACCACTTTATCTTGAAGCTTTGGATGTCAACTCCATCAAGAGTGATGAGACCAGATTCGGGATCATAGAACCTTTGTAACAGAGATATGACAGTTGATTTTCCACTCCCACTTTCTCCAACCAAGGCCACAGTCTGCACATTCAATTTGAAAATGTTAAATCTCGTCGGGTCACATGTCAGTCATGCGCATATGCACGGTATGCCCAACAGATAAGTCCATGGGGTTCCACCCTAAAACCAATTGGCAATAGGAGGAATGACCCATGTACTTATATGGTGGGTGGTTTAGGTTCTAATTCCCGATGTGGGATAAGTTTAATCTCAACAGAAAACAACAAGCTTAGGACGTTCCAACTTGCACGTACTCCACACCATAGTGTACTACGTAGCAAGTCCACTAGGTGTTGTTACCTTGCCAGCACGAATGGATAAGTTGATGTCGCGGAAGATTTGAACATCGGGTCTTGTGGGATACTTGAAGCTGATATGCCTTAGCTCGATCTCACCCTTGACTTCGTCCAAAGTTGTTCCCGATTCATCACTCGAGTCTATTTGGGATTCGCGGTCAAGAATTGCAAATATGGAAGCAGCCGCACCTCTCGCTTTGCTAGAGTCGGGTGCGAAGGCACTTGACTGTGAGATCCCTATGGCCGCCATGGTCAAAGCAAAGAAAACCTACAAACAAAAATACTCAAGTTATATGAAAGCAATAGTGATTGAGTCTAATAAAACGGTTTTTCTAACATATGTCCTGAAAAATCCTAATTTAGAAACATTGTCCTAGCTATATTTATAACTGAATTTAATTTATCTCTCTAAAAAAATGTGAACTCCTTGAATAAAGGACTACTTACCATGAAAACCTCAGCAAATGTAGTTTTTCCTTTTCCAACAAGAATGGCTCCTACATAGAAGATGACAGCATATACCAAAAACAACAATGCATTGGACACACCAAAGCCTACACCACTAATCAATCCAAGCCTTATTCCGGACTTCATAGGCCCTTCACACTTGCTCTCATAGAGTGCAATCACTTTGTCCTCAGCACAAAACGAAGCAACCGTTCTAATGCTTCCAACCGCATCATTTGCAACTTGACTTGCATCTTCGTACTTCTTCTTCGCATCCGCGCTGAATCCTTTCATGAACTTCATTTGTACAAACCCATTGAGTCCAATGAGTGGTACCATACCGAGGATAACCAAAGCGAGCAACCAATTGGATGTGAAAGCAATAATCAAACCGGCTAAAGCAGTTGCAATATTCTGCACAAGCAATCCTAGAGCATCTCCCACAAGACCACGAACGGCGGCTGCATCAGCAGAAAGTCGTGCACCAATAGCACCACTCGAGTTTTGTGGCTCATCAAACCAGCCAATCTCCATGTTAACAACTTTCTCAAAGCACATTGATCTAATCCTCTGGATCAGCTTTCCACCAGCTACGGCAAAGAAGTAGGTTCTACCAGGATATGCCAACAAGGATCCAAAACCAAGAACTGCAAACATCACAGCCCAAAATCTAGAGTCCTTTCTAAGCTGATCATGTGGCTCGTAGAAGATCTTGATTGCGCTTGAGATCAGGACTCCAAACACCGGGAAAACACATCCATTTGCTATGGCGGTTAATGTACCGACAAGAAGCACTGGAATTTCAGCTTTGTTGAGTGTTGCAAGACGTAGGATTGATACTTCTTGATGAGCTTCGGTCTCTTTGGTTTCTTCCTCGGGTTGTCCAGACGTTGGAAGAATCGTGTCAGCTCCATCAACTCCCATACCAAACATAAACGACAATGCTCTTCGCGTGCTTCCTGATCTCCCAGAGGAGCCTCTGCTTAGTGATCTAAATGAAGATGCTTGTTTTTGGCTAATTGATCTAAATGTTTCTGATCTAAATGTTTCTGATTGTTCCAGCTCTTTTCTGTTTTCTTGTAATCTTATAAGTTGGGAGTATGCGCCTTCAGGGTCCTTGAGCAATTGTGAGTGTGTTCCTAAATCATTCGGGGGATCAAATATTTATAACATCCTTATAATTTTACAAGTAAATAATGTTGTCACTGGAAAGAAGGTAGTTATTTTAGGGGGTGGAAATTGAATTTACCTTTCTCAACAACCTTTCCTTGATGAATAACAGCAATGGTATTAGCATTTCGTACCGTGCTCAATCGGTGAGCAACTATGACGGTTGTTCTATTGCCCATAATTCTATCTAATGCCTCTTGTACTACTCTTTCAGATTCTGCATCAAGTGCACTTGTAGCTTCGTCAAGAAGTAAGATTCTCGGGTCCTTTAAAATAGCTCTTGCGATGGCGATTCTCTGCTTTTGTCCTCCTGACATTTGAGTTCCATGCTCCCCAACCAAAGTGTCTAGCCCCTACAAAGTAGTCACATATAATATGATAATTGAAGTTGGGATACGTTTTATATATCAAGATATGATGAACATAGAATGAATGTTATGTATGTTTTTTGCTAACCTGTGGAAGTTTGTCAATAAATTTAGCAGCATTTGCAAGCTCAATGGCAACCTTAATTTCCTGCTCCGTCGCCCCATCTTTTCCATAAGCGATGTTTTCTCTAATGGTGGAAGCAAACAAAACGGGTTCTTGGCTAACAAGGCCAATCTTTTGTCTAATCCATTTGAGCTGAAACTCCTTCAAATTGACACCATCAATGAGAACCTCACCAGCTTGTGGGTCATAAAACCTCTCTATAAGACTAACAACAGTTGATTTCCCACTCCCACTTTGTCCAACCAAAGCAACAGTTGCTCCACAAGGGATGGAGAGTGAGAATCCTCTAAAAATTGGCTCATCCGGTCTAGCCGGATAGTTGAAGTAAACGTCCCTCAACTCGATATCACCATTGATGTCATCTTGGACTTTCCCTCGTAAGTCAGACGTATCGATATCTGGCTTCCGCTTGATGGTCTCAAACATCTTGTAAGCTGCAGCTTTTCCTGCTGCAAATGAGCTCAAGCATGGGGAAATCTGGCCCAATGACCTGAAACGACACAAGATCATCAAAATCTTAACTTCTAGCAAGTAAATCAGTTTTTTTGCAGAGAAATGTGCAGAGAAAGTTTCTTCTGCAAGACTACAATCTGAAACTTAAGAAATATTTCTCTGAAATTTCTGACAAATCCCCTAATTAATTTATTTTACATTTTTAAATGATAAGAAATGTTTCTCCTATTCTTCATTGTCGATGCTCTAAAGAATTGAAGTCCTGAATGATTTAAAAAAAAGAAACTTAAAAGTCAACTCACATGGAACCAGTCAAGACAGCAATGATCACATTGAGGACATTTCCTCCGGTATACCCCTTTTCGATAATCAACTTCGCGCCAAACCATATGGCGAAACCATAGCTTCCAAAGACAACGCACATAAGAGCTCCAAGGCCAAGCCCGGTCGCCAAACCTTCATGAACACTAGAATGATAGGCATTTACAATGGCCTTATTGTAATTTTGAACAGCATGCTTTTCCCCAGTGAAGGATGCAACCTATATATACATTACACAAAAAAACTCATTTTAAAACAAGTTATAAGAGAAGCTAGCTTGGTATATGAACCTATGTGAAGACTCACCGTTCTAATGGAGCCTATCGTCTGCTCTACTACAATAGCCGCCTTGGCATATGCAGCTTGCCCTTTGGCCGACGTTTTCGAAATTGTGATGGCCATGGCTGCACCCGCAGCCACAACAAGAGGAATACAACCCAACATGACTAAGGTGAGTAGCCATCCTTGGAGGAATGCTATCACAAATCCTCCAATGAACGTCGCCACCAATTGCACGAATTGACCAACCTTAAACCGATACGATATATAAGATCCGTAGCATTAGACAAACCGACTTGAGAAGACAAGAATCATGTCGTGTCGTTAGACTTGTTATAAGAATAGTCATTACCTTCTCGCCCATCGCGTCTTGTATGAGGACGGTATCTCCAGACATCCTACCAACCACTTCTCCGGTGGTTGTTTCCTTGTCGAAGAAGGCGACGTCTTGTCTTAGTATTGCTTTAAGATACAAATTCCTTATCCTTGCAGATTGTCTTTCTCCGGTAATCATCCAGCACATCACCTCTGCCAAAAGACATGACAAAGATTCAACAACAATCTCATCATCAAGATCAAAAGCAAATAGCTTCCTAGCTAGGATTAAATGGTTAATAGCGCGTACGAAGAGTCGCGGCTGCTGCCACTCCGATAGCCAAGTAGACAAACTTGAGGGACACCTACAAACAAATCAATCAACTCATGTCAAGATCTTGTTCAAGAGCAAGACTCATTGGATCATCATGAAGCTAGTTAGGTAGTACCATCGAAACGGCATGAATAACATCTTTCGAATTCTGGTTTTGACCGAACGCGTCGATGAGTTCACCGAAGATGATGGTCATGAGGGGCATGCAGGCGCCATTGGCCACAGCGCTGATGGAGCCGACGAGCATGAGAAGCTTGTCGGTGCCGTCTGAGAAGGAGAAGAGCTTCAAGTATGGGACTGTTTCATTGCTTTGGTCCTTTTCTAAGGAGGGCTTCATTAGTTCCATCTCCATTGGGGCTGCCTTTGCACCTATATTATCTTCCTCCATCGCCTTTTTAACACCTAGATGATGAGGACAATTCAATTATATATGGAACAAAAGATGAACAACGGCTAGAAAGCCAAAACGACGGCGTTTTGGGATCTGGGTCGCCGTGTTGTTTTGCCGATTCCAAAAACTCTCAAAATTCAGATGAAGAGCGTTGATGTTATGCTCAACTTGCGACCGTTCTCAATCATAAAAACAAGTTCATGGCCACCTTGCTCTGTTATTAAGTCCATATTTTATTGTTTGCTGGAGATTTATTTTATGTTAGAAATATGTATGATTCCTCCTACCCACCTACAATCTTACATACTCCTCGACGTTTCACCATGATTTTTAATATACTTATTATAAATTATTAAATTATACCGTTTGATCATTTGATTTTATGGGATTTCATGAGACGTGACTGAAAATACGGAATATACAGTCAAATCGATATCATTTTATTTTAAAAATAATAATGGGTAAGAGCAAATTTGCTAAGTTATATTTATATATACTGAAGTTTTGCTTTTAAATTTGTATTTACCATTTTTAATTTTTTGTTTTTCGCCATTTCCAGCTGCGGCCGAAGATGTCCTCTACCAATCAGATAGAAAGGGTCAACGTTTTATCGGTGCATCAAATTTGTTCTTTTTTTTTTTGTCGAACATCAAATTTGTTCTTTTGATATGCGAATCATTGCAATATATATTTTATTTTCTAAGAACAGTTATTAATATTAAGAAAACATGTTACAGAAATGTATGATCTGTATCCTAGCTATGATCAAATTATAAATATAAAACATGTTATAATCCGGTCGGTCGAGTAACTCTAGAGGGTAGTAAACTTAAACTAGATCTTATAATGTTTATGTACTTTTGCACGTCCTTTGTCTCACAAAGCCACAATGCAACTATGTAACCATTATATAACTATACAAGCAATTTTACCAAAAAAAAAAAAAAAAAAAAACTATACAAGCAATCTCGGTCTAACCAATTCTTTATTCGTGAAAGTTGGTAGCATGATAATATAAATGGGAATTATTGGTAGCCTCAACTAAAATATTGTGATTCAAGAATACTCCGTCACAAATAACAAAAGATGAGAAGGATGAAACATTATTTATGTATCCCTAGGGCGAGCTCTCACAACTTATTGAAACAGAAAATCCGACCCAATTCGGTTTGATTCAAACAATTATAAAGTTTTAATCCGGAAATTCGAACCTAAAATTTGAAGACAAATATGATAGACCCAAATTCCATTGAATTCATGATTTACTATATTTAAATAATGTTAAATTTTGGTTTTTAAAAATCATATTATATTTTACTACTAAATATAAAAAAAAGTAATATTTATTAGAAATATAAAAATTTGATATTGTTCCACCCAACAACCCTCTATTTAATCCTACCCGACAAAAATCCAATTTAACCCGAATCCAAACTGGCCTAATCTGATCCGGATGTTTCTGTGACAAGGCCAAAATGTAATTGTTAGTACACAAAATATGTCGGTGTACAGGTCTCAATTCCTTCTTCAATGACCTTCTTCTCCAAGCCTCTTCGCCTTCAATGACCTGCAAAACAATGGACAAAGGGGGCGGGGACCCCCCAATCCACCTCCGATGCCTAAGTCAGTAGAGTATTCGCAAGGGTAAACTGTAGAGAGAAAGGCGCAAGGTAGGGCGATCACAAGCGATGATCAACCCCTCTAGAGTCAGAGCGAGCGATTATCAGCACCTCTAGGGTAGTTTTTCTCCCCCTTTCTACATGGCCAGGCCATGTATTTATAGTGGAGAGAGAGGGCTAGGGTTAATTCCTTGGAGCCCAATCAATAATTTTATCTTCTTAAATAGGATAGAATCTTCCAACTACTTGATAACTACCAGGATTTAATAGGCTAATAAAGATATTTATTAGATATGCTTACCTGGCTGGCGGAAATATTATCCTTATTTATAACGGTAAATTACCCACCTACAAATGCCCCACCTACGTCTTAGTTGCGTAACTAAGACGTAGGTACTCTAGGATT